>VXBW01000258.1:88281-136352 GCA_013400375.1 Thinocorus orbignyianus
CCTTTCATTTCTAAAAGCATTCTTATCTTAGCAATTCCACCTCTTTTGTATTTCGGCATCTAGTGGTTCTAAAACCAACAACTTTCCAATTAATTTCCAGCTCACAATTGCTACCGTTTCAATTCTACTGTTCATGTAACTATTTGTGGATAAAACCAGATTTTGCTTCCATTCCCCAAGCTTTTCAGGTGAACTGTACCAAAACTGCAAGAAAGTGTACAAGTCCCCACATTAATTGTATGTGATATTAAACAATTATCAGAAACCAACCATTTGCATTTTAATGACATTGTAACCATCAGGTAAATGAATCCATTAATCTTGATTAACTGGGTATCACACATTGGATTGTAGAGTTCACTGATGTGTGGATGGTTAAAAAGGAGATTTTTAAGTCACATTTGGAATAATTTTCTCCAGCAAAAGACTACAAAGAGTAAGTCAAGCTTGACTAATATGATGTAAGATACTGATCTATTCTCACACTACGAAAAAACGCAAAACCTGTTAAGTTTAACTAATATGAAGGCTGTGGTATAAAACAAGTAGCAAAGCCATCAGGATGAAACTACTTTAAGACATTAGGATTAAAAAAAAAAAAGCCCAAATGCTCCATATATTAAAGTGGAAAATAAGAGGTTGATTTGAACATCTTAGTGTTATCAGGATTGAATCCAGTTAAAATCAGTCACTGACTGAGAAGCTCAGGAAGGTTATGGAATTAGAATGTGGCTCCACTCAGGAAAAAGGTCAGGCTGCTATTGATCTCCCATATAGAATAAATCGAAGCTCCACAGATGAGCCACATGAAGTGAATTTATGAGTGTGAGGAGATGTATTTTTATTATTTTCTCCCATAGGCCTTGTTTCTGGATTTCCACTCCTTTTATGCATTGTAGTCACAATTGCACACCAGAAGTCACTTGCCATGCAACATATTTGAAGCTGAAGTCTTTGTTGCTGTAGAAGGTAGATCTTCAGGGTGCATCTGCTAATGCTGCAATCTAACTTAATCTGTTACTGCCTTCAGTATTTGCATCTGTGCTTATTATTCTTTCAATGCTGCTAATTTCTAAATTAGTTAAATCTCAGAGGAATTACAGGACCCTCAGGTTGTTTTGGCACCTCTATTACCCAAGAAGAGCAACTTCAGCCTCCATTTCTTCACTGATCCTGTGGTGAAAACTGCATAAATGGCAAAAAATGGATCCACAGCCTTTTCCCTGAAATGATGTCAAGTCTGTTTTGCCCATGACAATAACTTGTAAGTGATCTCCCTCTCTTTATTTCAACCCACAAACTTTCATCCTATTTCCCCACTTCACCCATCCTGTGTGGAAGGGGAGTGAGAGAGCAGCTGGATGGGCATCTGGCAGCCAGCCAAGGTCAACCCAGCACAAAAGTCTGACATCTAGTTTGCTTTATGAATTGAGTATCAAACTGACAATTTAATGGAACCAACTATCAAAATCCCAAGTATCTTAACTGGTAGTGGCTAGCTGAAAGCACATTACTTTATATGGGAAATTAAGATTTTTTATTTTATTTTATTTATTTTATTTTTTTACTATGTGAATCATTGTGCAATTATTTTGAATTTTGTCTGCTTCTGTGCTGTTCAGTTGTATAACTTGTAGGGTCTCCCTGGATTTTTCCACACTTGATTCTTATTCTTCATACCTCAAATACCTCATTTAATACTTTTTTTGACCTTGCTATTAATTATTTTTTTTCGGATCATCTAAAAGTTATTTGATATAATAGAGCACATGTCGCAGGCCATGTAACTGGGAAGGTCCACAGTGGCCTCCTTCCACTGGAAGAAAAGGCTCCTGGTTCCTTTTGACATTTTCACGTGCTGCCCAGAGAGGTGGTGGAGTCTCTGTCTCTGGAGATGTTCAGTTCAGAACCCACGTGGACAAGTTCCTGTGCAACCTGCTGTAGGAGGACCTGCTTTGCCAGGGGGGTTGGACTTGATGATCTCCAGAGGTCCCTTCCGACCCCACATCATTTGTTGATTCTGTGTCTGATTCCTGTCTTTTCACTGGTCATTTTCCCATTCAAGGACTTTTGCTATTTTTCCATATTCCGCAGAAAGCTTATGCATTCTTGAGTCCCTTAAGATTCTTTAATGAGTCTTAATTACAAAAATGGACCACATCGTGAGCTTTAAAACTAAAGCTTAAAGTAAAAACAATTCATGTGTAACCAGCCAATATACATACATATATACATATGTGTAGTAACACTTACAAAGAGAATAAGGTGTAAAGTACATTAGTTTCCTGCAGGTTTTGGCACATTTGCTTCAACATGTTTTGCAAAAATGAAAAGAATGGAAAACGTAAAGCTCCCTTTATCATTATTGTTCTTCTTTCTGTTGGCTATTGTTTTCCCTTATGAAACAGTTACTTCTAAGTTTAGATTTTCAAATTTTGTACTCTTTGCACCCAAAAGTCATGGCATATGACAGTCCTTGTCAGGCACATCATGCAATACTTTATGCCCTGGCCTGAAAGACTGGATACAGGGATGAATTCTGACATGCATTGTAACTTAAAAAGTAGAGGCACTGCAAAACATAAGTTTTGGAACTGAGGAAGAATTTGAAGATACTTCACTTGATGGACTGTCACCCAGTCACTGCCTTGGTATTCGTATTTTTTTCTTACAGAGCTGAATACCATAATGATGTCAGGGGATTTAATATTTTGTATAATTTCAGTTTTGTAGTTCAGTGGATAGCCATAAATAGTTGGAAGAGGAAGCAAGAGATAAAGTGAAAAGTGTCATTTCTCTGTTATCAGATGATAATATCAAGTAATGTATGCACTCTACCCTGGGCAAAACTACTTTGAATACATTATTTTCAAAGAAAACCTGTCTTGCAGTATGAAAGCTATCATGAAATCTGGAGTGGAATTGGAAATACTTGCAGGTAATTAATTTAAATTTTCACAGCTTATGCACAATGCAATATTCTGAGGAATTTCTGTGAAGGCAGAAATTTCATTTTATTCACTGCATGCCATTCTCCAGTGTCTTTTCCAACAGACTGTTTCAGAATTTGATATTCTGTTTACTGAACTCATTATACGGTATCTTTCTTGGATATTTTTATACAAGTATTAATGAAAGACCAGCAAGAATGATTCCGACATTGTTTTTTTAGACTATAGAATGGATGCCGTGGCTGTTGGTCTGTGCCACTGTCACGGAGTCATAGTTAGGTTGTTTTTATTGTTTATGATTCCTGTAGCATTTGTTCTTCTTTTTATTCTTTCTCCTAGTTTCCTGTATCTATTCTCAGTAATGCTTAGTTTCTTGTGCTGTTCCTCAGCAGCTTAGCAGTTTCTCCATCCATCAGTCTTGAATATGTCCAAAAGAGATGTTAAATAAATGAGAAATTATGATGAAAGAACAATTTCCAGAAAGGCTGACCTTTACAATTATAGTTATGACTATTCAGAAAATGCTTCAGTAGATATGGCTGTCCTCTAAAATGTTTCTTTCCTTTCCAGAGCATTTTTCACTTGTAATTGCTTCAAAAGTACTTAAAATTCAAGCAGACAATGAGATGGGATTCTACCTTTCTCCAGTTCCGCCCTGCCTGTAAAAGAACCTTCCCTCAACAAGAGGCAGTTTAATACATTATGTATGAGAAAATGTAGCAAAGTGGAAATTAGTGTGTATAGTAGGAACATCTGAAAATTAAAACACCTGGACGTTTTAATGAATAGGATTTTACATAGCTGAACTGGGAAAGGACCTATTAAGCAGAGTATTTTTCCAACGCAGCAAGTACAAATGCATTTGATACAGTGGGAAATACAGATTGCATATAGGATTGTAACTATTTTCCTGGTGGAATACCATGCAATCGTATGACTCTATAGACAATCCTGTGCCCTCTCAAGACTCAGGAACCATTTTTTGAAGATAAAAAGTAGTTTCATGCTTAATAGCGAAATAGTAGTTTCCAAAATTGCATAATGCTTTTAGTACTGACACAGGTCTTTCTAAATTGCACATCCCTTATGTCCACTGTATCTGTTGTAGCATAACAGTCTTTGGAGTTTCCATGCTTCCAAGGTTTTACTTGTGTGACAGTTGCTAAAACGATTTGTACAAGGCTTTTTCAGAGTCCTGCTTGGGAATATGCAGCAGCTCAGGAACTCTTAAAGGTGTGCAGATGAATTCTTAGAAAACATTTTGAAAATGTACTTTGCATGTCTGAGAACAGGGCTTAAATTTCTGACTGTGTTTTGAGATTTAGTGATAAAATATGAAACACTACCCTCAGAAAGTTTTATTGAGAACTCTTAAAATAAAAGGCAGTTCTGAGCAGAATACTAAGGTCTGGAACTTAAATGCTTAGAACTACAATAGCAAATGAAGTACTTTTGAAATAATGTTCAGTTGCTATACTGAAAGCAAACACTTCAGAATTAGACACAGATTAGCTGGAACGTATTCAAAATATTTATAGATACAGACAGAAGATATAGTTATTGTTATTGAGTTTGAATTTCTGCAGTTACAGAATGGCAATTCCTTATTTGTACACAAGGAAGGTAACAGTTGTAGATTGAAGAACTTGTACATCGTTAAATTTCCTTCAAAAACAAGACTGTAAATAGCTTTTGCTCTTTAGTCACAGATTTTTATTACGAAGTCACACTGAATACCTAGCTGACTTTTATGGTACCAAAATAACTGAGCGTTACTCCTTCAAAACAATTAAATTAAATCAGAGCTATTATTCTCATTTTACAATAAAGGTTCTGAGTGGTAGAGGAGTAAAGGGACTTACCACAGAGCAGTTAAACCCATTTTTCTAAGGAGTGTTAGTGCTCAACAGAGGTAAAGAACAACAGTTCTTTGAACCATGAAAGAGTCCTTTGCAATAAAAAGACATGCTACAGTAACTCGGGTTGGAGCTGTACTGATGAGCAGTCATTTGCTGATGGAGAAGAGCCAGGCTGTTGCTCTTGCCGGCGTGCTGCACGGCTTGAAGAAGCTCAAAGGTCAGACTGTGTTCTACATTTCCCATTCCTAGCCTAAACATGGTGGAGTGTGTTATGAAAGGAAAATTAATCCTCTGGAGGAAGCGAACCTTTCAGGTCACTTTCCAACAATTCCTTTATTGTGAATAAAGAATGATAGGGGTTCCTGTAAGAATAATATCCACAATACTGTTAAAAAAAAGGATAATTCAATGTGACTGAGAGACTTCATAATGAGAGAAAGTAGGTCATTCTTTTCATCCTAGAGAATTTCTAGTTTTCTTATTTTCTACTTGGATACACTTTGTAGCTGCAAAATATTACCGGCGCTATTGTAGTCACAACTGCTGTTTCATTTATTTGCAGAAAATATCTCCCTGACTTTCGAATTCTTTATCATGACAATGCTTTTATTATCTCAGTTCCCTTAAAATCATTGTGTAGTAGTTAATGGTTATTGGTATCTAGTGGAGAATTGTAACAAAAGTAGAATTACAATAAGGAACTGGAAGTCCCCTTGGCCTACTGTATCCACTTTCTTACCTTCTGACTGCAGAGACAACTTTATATTTACTCTGAGACAGAGGGTATAACAAATATTTTGTGTGAGTGTTGGCCTAGATTGTCTGCATTTTGTCAGGACTACCCATTGCCACTTTCTGCTACTGTACATACCTACCTAGTGGTTCAACTAAATATTTTCCTGTTATAGGAATGCTTTCAGCTAGAATAAAGGAATTGTACTGGTTTTAGTTGTAATATTCCTCACAATAAACTCTTGGGGTGTGAAACAATATGATTTCTTTTGTGATGAAACACTCCTACGCATTCTCCAGCTTATCCTGAGCATGCTTCTACAGAATGTAATGAGGACCAGCATAACTAAATGCCTTGCTGACAATAGTGAACATTAAAATATCCTGCGTAAATTGCCTTACTCCATGGTGAATCATTTGTGAACAGATGCTAAGTAATTCATCCGTGGGCAGCATTTTTCCCTCAGGGTATTTCCTGACAATTTATATGTATTCACCAGGACAATGCCACCTGCTTTCCTGATATGGGAGAAATAAAACATTTAACTAGATGTTGTTAGCATGAGCAAGTAGTTTAGCAAGATACCAGGGCACTCGGTTGCAAGAGGCCTTGGCAGATAATGGGGACACTGTGGTACAAGAGGTCTTGACCAGCACTAGGATGAGTATAAACAGAAGCAACCATCTGGTGGAGACCAGCCTCATGGTCTGGAGCCCAGCCAACTCATCAATTCATGCCAAAGGTGAAAAGGACACAGTGAAGACTGTAATAACCCAGCCCTAGTAATTAATTCATATGCTTAATACCATAAATAGATGTATGCTTAGTAAGCCTGTGTGCAAGTTTGGAGGAGCAATCCCCCTTGCACCCAGCACTGCAGTAGGCACACCTGCTTTGTAACTCTGAAAATAGACTGAAAATTGTAGAAGAGGTAAGTTAGGAAAAGTGTTTCCTATTTATAATTTCACATTGTTTAAACGTAAGCTAATTAGATCATACAGTGTTTAATCCATCCATGAATGTGAGAACATCCACTGCTGATTAATTGCATCTCATAAACATTCAGTTGCTGCACATTTGAGTTAAAATGTCAAGGAACACAGTAAACACTTGTGATTTTTCTTTTTTTTCGAACGTGTATTCATGCTCCTTTTATAGAAGCAGCTAGAAGGCTTGTATATGAAATAATTTTAGAAATAATCTGGGCTATTTTTCTACTCATATCCTTGTTGATTAGCCCATTGAAAGTCTACTACATTTGAAATACCTTCCAATTGCGTGATCTGCAAATTGCTGACTAGAGCTAGTCTCATTTTGATGTTTTAATGAAGTTTTAGAGTAAGAGTGGTAGCAGACTGACACGGACTCTTTCTCTTCAGATTAGAATACGAAATTGCTCAGAATTCCTCACTGTGCTGCTGTGAATCTAATCCTCCATGAACATTTTGGTGATAGAATAGTGATTTACAAATACATTCAGTTCTTAGACAAATCATCTCTCTCCCAAGATAACGCATACCATACACCATAATCTCTGAATTTATCTGAAATGACTGAAAGTTCATTGATTAGTGGGCTCAGGAGCGAAGAATGACTTCTGATTATTTACAAGGACTACTCCAGAACAAAGTTGTTTACTCGGCAAAGAAAAGCTTATTTATTTTTTTTTTCCTTTTGAACTACTATGCAGTGCTTCTCAACCCTTCTAGTTCAGTTTCTGCTAAGAAATGGGTAAGGTTTATACCTTTAAGTACAAATGATGTCTAGCACCCCACCACTCCACTTCGCTTGTTCTAGTGAAAAAGCTACAATCCTTCTGATTGTGCTACACATGAATGAATGACCATGCAGTGGTATGGCAACGGTGATGAAAAACCCTCTGAGGTCCAGTTTTCTCTACATACATTAAATCACAATATTTGTGCTCTTATTATTCATAGATGCTGTCACAGATTCTGGTGATACAAGAAATAATGCAGAAGCCGTAACAGTCCTCCTGTCACAACACAAATGTGTGTGAAATATAGTGGTTAAAGCTTCCTAATTTATTTTAAGCAATGTTTTACTCTACCAGATGCTAATGTATTTTTTTACTTTCAAATAACATCCTTACACCCGGTTATAACTCCTCACTTTTTCTTGGTTAATCAGTATTTCCATACACATAGTGCTTCTTTCTCTTAACTGACTGATGTGTTTCATGTGGCTTCGGTTGAGGAATTTTATTTCTTTTTATTATAATTTGTCATATTTCCATTTTCATATTGTGGAGTTCTGGATTTTTCTATTTTTTTGGGCTAATTCTTAAATTTACAAAAAAGTTGGACCATAGTATCTTCGTTGTCTTTAGTGCAGAAGTCAACTGCTTTGCATGCAATAGAATATTTTTAGGTATTATCAAAATACAGGTTTTCTGTTTTGTCTTCCTCACAACTTTCCAGTGCCACAGAAAACTTCTGGCTTAACTCATAGCCCTTTTCAATATGTCAGAAGCAGAGTAAAACCTTAATGAGTGGGCTAAAAAGTAGTCTACATAATAAAATACGTGCAAATAAATGAAGATCTCACCATCAAGTAAAGATTTAATAGTATGGACTTAAAGGTTGCAAAGCTACTCTGGCTCTAGCACCTCAGCCAACTTATTTAAGCTACTTTTGTATTTTCTCTGCAGGTACACGTTGCTGGTTGGAGTGTGTAATGTTCCAGTTTCACCGAAAATCCAATGTGACACCTAGTAGGTAACCAGTGCGAGACAGTGCATTCGTTAAAACAAATTTAATAGGTGTCACTCTTTTGTTGCTACTGTGTAGAGGCTAGGCCTGCTCCGACTCATGCCCACGTCTCACTTGGGAGTTCTGCTGCTTCTTTCAGAGTGAGCTCACCCAGGCATTCTACATTAAGTGTGATTTCATATAATTTTGCTCCTTTGTAAATGAAATAGACCAGTAGACAAGTCTAAGAATGAAATATATTTTCTCAGCCGTGCCTCTCACCTGCTGGCTGAGCTGGAACATTTATTTTCTGCATCCCATCCCATTTTTAGAAAGTAATATTAGCATTATTTTCCTTCCTAAGAATGTTTTACCACTTCTTAGTGAAAAATACTAGTATGAGTGAAAATTGTGTCAAGATCCAGATACTGACACTGGTCTATAAATATCAGAGGATAGTTCTGGTTTAATTTGCACTGTGGATTTGGTGACATATTGGAGAAGTTGTGAATCCTATAGTTTTATCCCTGTACGGATGAAAAATTGCCAACAGTTTTGAGTCTGGGCGGTTGGTTGCTTTGTTTGTTTTTACTTTAGGTCACTCAGAAAGTTTTAAAGGATTTTATAGAGTTAACTTCTAATACCTTTCTAAAAAAATAACGAGTTAATTTACATACTGATTAAACATCTTCCATGTCTTTCTAAATTATTCTTAATTGCAAAGGCTGTTTCTATAGTTACAATTTATATCTTAATTTCATAGTAAATTTCTTTCCACTTATTCAGATCATTCCATTTATCTATCTTATTTATTATTTGAGCTACACATAAACTGCAGGCACCCTTATCTCTTACAGCTTTTGGGAAGGAAAGAAATGTATTAAGACAGAGATAAAAGTGTTTAGTATGCAGCTAGTTCAATTACCAGGGAATATAATTTAGATTTCTCTCTATAATAGACATATAGGCCTTTGAAGAGAGTCTATAAGAAAATAAGCCAAAGAATCAATTAGATTCTCCTAGAATTGAATAAAGTAAAATAAGCACCATTTAAAATGTGTAATAATTTTAACTGACATCCATAATTTTTACTAGGTTCATGAAATACAGATAAGTCATGGAGGCATTTAAAACACTTCTAAACAATTGTAATGCCTAAAGAAGTCCATTAATATTTTAATTAAAGTTAAAAAAAATATTATTAATTTCTTTTTGTTACGTTTAGTTTTTCACAGAAGGCAGACTTTGTGGCTATTACTTTTTTTTTTTCTGTGTATCACTTCAGATCCATTTCATGCTTCAGCTGTATAATTAAGTCACTGGTTCTAGTCTTCCCTGAAATACTTAACTACACTTACCATGGATTTGTTTTGCCTCTTTGTAGCAGTGATGAATTAATAGACTTTTTTAAATGGTAGAATAAATTTTATAGAGAATATTTTGCTCATTGGGATTCCATACACAGGCACACAAGCATATATCTGTTACACAGTGCATTATACTTGTAGTATGTTATCTGCTTTTGGAAGCACAGCTTCAGTTCTTACCATTCAGCGGTTATCTTTAGCAGTAGCACTTAAAAACCAAATATTTCCCCTCCACAGTTACCACGTAGAGAAATTTACTTTTAATGCAAAGGTACTTCTTCATTTTATTTTTTTTTTTTTTTTAACCTGAGCTGAAACATAAGATAAACAATGTGCAATCCCATACAAAATTATGCTAAGATGTTACTTTTTTGTTCTTTTTTTTTGTTTTGGTTTTTTTTTGTTTTCATTACTAAACTTATAGTCCTTCTAGTTCAAAAGTCCAATGCCACCCTAATATTTCTTTCAGGGCTAATGCTTAAGATGTGGGTTTGGGTGTCAATAAATAATGTCAGTAAAAGTGCTTTTCCCTTTACCAGTTGAGGCTGAAGAGAAGCATAGGCTTTCGACATGGTCTGGGTATGTCACAGGAGCCAGCCTAAGCCCTGTCACCTTCTTCCAGCTTAACACATTGATATCTTTCAATGGCTTATCTGTATCAGTAACAGATAGGAATGCTTTATGGAAGGTTTTGGTATTATAGGTTCTAGAAATAAAGGATGACAATATTTTCTATTCTGACAGGTAATAAGGTAAAACACTAATGTGACCTAAGGCTTTTTCAGATGGTATTCTCAGATGATATTTTCAGATGGTGAAGAAAAATTCCTGTTTAGAAGATTTTTGGGTATGAAAATAAACTGTATATATGGAATAGTTTCAGCATGATGAGAACACGTCAGATCTACTGAGGTGTTAATTAGTCTATATGTTTGCAGCAAGTGAATGCATGAAATGCATCAGAGTTTATAGGGAAGTATAGAACAATAACCTACATATACTGTATGTTGCGTATACAGAGTGGTTAGGATGTCTCTATACTGTCACTGTGTGTAGTCTTTTTATATTTGGTGAATTTACCACAAACATTACCAATTTGAAAAAAATTAGCAAACTAAAAGCTGCAACTGGCAAATCAACAAGAAAACAAACCACCACCCCCTCCAGAATAAATAGAGTGGTGATCTTGGTAAATTAGCTTGAAAAGTTTATAAAAGATTTTTTTTTCTTGATTCATTTTCAGCATACACACAATTGGTCTTATTAAGTCTGGCTTTTAGAATACTATTATGTAAAACTATTCTAGCGTAATTGCAAAGGAAAAATTGCATAGTAACACTCAAAGAACCCAACAACCAGCTCTGAAAAATGGGCTGTATCTGTCAAATTCTTTAGGGTGTCTTGAAGTGTAAACTCTATTGACACTTAATAGAAATGACTTGGCAGCTCACTTGTGAATAACACATTTATTCTAAGGCTGTGCATAAAACCTTTACAGCTGGCCTTATCGTTATGGTTACATGATCATAGCAAACCAGCTTCAAGGTTAATTATTTGCTGAGTTCGTATACATTAAATTCGGCTTTTGGCAGTCCCTGCTGTTTGATAGTGCAATGCTGAATCAGTCACAAATGCTGGAAATAACAGAGATGCTAAACTTCTAATAGAGCTCAGTCATTGTTAAATGCTAGTTTATGACCAATCTCATACTTGACTAGGAAGTACACTTTCAAAACAATTTCATAGCATCCGTCTTAGTTTGAAAGTGTAATTGTTAACAGTATTTCTTGTGTCTTGAACACTAGAACCAGATAGGGCTATGCTTTTATCAATTTGTTCCTTAGTCAGCAGTGCTGAAATGAGTTATATCCTCCAATATATCTGCAGAATAGTGCTAAGGAAGTCTCCACTTGCACAGTTTAAGACGCAAGTTCTACATTTTCCCCTTACTACTCAGCCATTTAGCGATGAATTCCTGTGCCTTGAGGCTTAGTCTTTAGGGAAGGCAGAGACTGAGTCTTCACTGTAATCACCAAACTGCCAAAATTGTGTAGTTCTAGACACCAAATCAATCTAGCTACAGCTAGAAAGTCTTCAAGCTGGATTGAGAAATGAGAAGCTAGGTAGTTTTTTTTGCATAGCATGAAGTGACTGTCTGAGGTCGAAAGGGTTTTGTTGAACATTGTTAGTAGACATAGCCGTTATGATAGTGTCTGAACTGCCTTAGTTTCCAGCATGGAAACAATATTTATTGGCTTCTGTCCTCATTTTCTTTTTTATTCAGACAGACAATCTTTGACATATTTATGAGACCTTTCCCTCTGTGAAATAAACAGGTTTTTCTTCAGGGTATATCCAAGTCAAAAAATAAAGCAATCTGATCTCTAAACTGCTTTCTAGCCGACAAGGAGTAAAGAGGAGACAATCAGTTTTACCCAAGGCTGGCCAAAGGCAATAAACAAAGCCAGTGCTTGCATGTTTTGTCAGAGAATTTATTCTCAGAATTACATGCTTGCCACCGTAGTGTGATTTTGTGTCAACAGTGATCTGTGGTCCAAAACCTATTGAAGACAAATGAAGAATTTTCATTGATTATGATGGCCTTCAAATTGTTTGCGTTTCCAGTTGTGCTTGTGATTACATCATAAAAAGGCCGTCTCCCTTCTCCTGAGCCCTGAAAAGAAAAGTGGAACAGGTTTCTCCAAGGTAAAAGACTAAAACTGATAACTTCCCAGAGTAAAGATTTTCAGCTGATAACTTTTAGAGTATATGGCTTATAGAAATATAGGTGAGGTTGATTTCTCTTTCATTTCTTCTTTCTTGAGCTTTTACTTCCAGATTAAATTTCCTACAGTGACACAGCTTAAAAGACATCGTATTGAATAGTCTGTAGCATGAAATTTAAGTAACATCCCACACTCTTTAACTCCGTTAAATCTAAGCGACTTTGCATGATGAAGTTGCACTCTAAATCACCCTTCTTCACACTCCTTTTCTCTGTGTTCTCATGGAATGCCCTCTTTCTATGGGCTCATATCAGAGTGAGCTATACACTGGCAATGAAGTATACCAGTGGACCACAATCTATTTATTTCGCCTAGGCCATGGCTGAACATTCCTTTTATTGACTTGAAATAAGACTCTTTAATTGATAAATTGCAAGCTATATAAGCCAAACATCGTAGGCTCCTTAAAGGAAGATAATCCAAGGAATTATAATCCAACAAATAGAATATTTCAGAATAACTGAAACCTGGCAAAGTCATTAGCAAATGCAAATAAAACACTGTAATGAAAAACATTAGACAACTCTAATAGATGGGATTCCATGATCCAGCTGTGAAAACGTGAATTGTTTTGCTGCTTTGGAAATCTATTTGAATACTTCTGTTTGGAAATCTTTATGATAACTGCTGGCTAGTAACATCACAATCTCTACACTTTTCTTATGCATTTTTGGTTGTTTTTTTTTTTTCCCTACAGGATCAAAAGTACTTAATTCTTTGTCCAATTCTGTCAGTTCAAGTTACTTAAAATAATTCACTTCAACAAGTTATGAATTACAAAATACCAGGCCTTTACCTCAGATCACAAGCAATTTTCTAGTCACAGACATTCAACAGTCTTATCATGCTACTTGTTGAGAAAAAAAAAATAAATTGACAGACTGATGTAACTTGCTATGATTGAAGTTGGAATATTACTTTAAGACGCTAAGGAATCAATATGTCTTTAACGAGTTGCAAATAGTAATTAGGGACTGTCTTTCTTTGTTTCAGTAGAATATAGGATAAGAAACTAAACTGAGACTTGGCCTCAAAGCAGCTATCATTGAACTTCACTTCAAGGAAACAAACTTTCTCTGTTATCCGCTTCAGAGTGATGGTTGTAGCCTTCATTGCATTTAACTGCAGGTCTTTCAAATTCAGTTGACAAAACTGACATCAAATTGACAAAGAGAGTACTTTATCTATTTTGAGATGGAAGTAGGTTCATTGTTTTTTTCTTGGTCTTAAAGGAAAGACATACTTCATGCTAAACCATCTCATAAATTCACTTTGCCCTATTCATTTTTTGCTATAATATTTTAGGAGAAGTGACATTTAAGAAATCATATCTTATCTGTCAGCACAGATGAATTAGTTCAGAATGTACATTGAGCAGTTAATTTATAAAGGACTGCCTATATCACTGAAGAAAGTTGGCTATCAGTGAAGTTATGTTCCTGGTATTAACCGGTATATGATGAAGTGTCTCATATTCTTAGCACATTAAGTTTCGGGTATCATTCAACCTAATTCTCTTTTTCCCTAACAGTTATAAGGATGTGTACAGGCCTTCAAGGTAGAGCTGTCAATTTTCTGATTTTCTGGAAGAAAGAAATGGGAATGTATGACTTGAATGAGCTTTTCAGTCCCTTGTACAATTTAGAGAAAGGATATTCTAGCAAGTGATGGGTGTAAGTCACAAAATAAAATAAGAGTAAACTGTGAATTTTGCATGCATACATAGGAAGAGATGTTAAATGGTTGGGGTTTGTTCTATGTTGCAGAATAGAAATGTGACATTATTTTTACTTGAGTGGCCTCTACTGCAATTTGTGTGGTATTTGATAATCTAAACCCTGGAAGTTAAAATAAACTGAGGTCATGCCTGAAGTTTTGCCTACTCAAGTGTTTGTGAGACTTAAAGTATAATCTTGTCCATGTTCTACATATATTGTATATATGCATATGTATTGCAACTGAGAAAAATAGTCGTATTAATCTCAAAGTTTTTGATGAGTCTTTCAAATACAGAGCGATAGCTACATGACACCATTCATTTACATTGCTTGGGCTCATATACTAATCAAGCTGTGTTCATCGTCTATATGGTCTTCACCCACACAAATAAAACGTGTATTTAAATCATCAAGGCTCAGCTGACTAGTGGAAACTCATTAAGAAGTCTGGAACCTAATCCTTCAAGGATATAGATGTGAAAAATCTGCCACTTGATGAGAGGATTTGGAGGCTCTGTGTGTGCGTGTACCCTCATTGACTTCATTATCCTCACAAGTTGTCATTTTTTTTCTTCTGAAATAAAATCCTGCTTTTCAACACATCTTTTGCCTGACTTTGAAAATTTTTTATGGACTACTAAGCTTGAAAGTTATCACTTCATAACTGGTTCTTGCTTGTTGCTTCTTTCTTTCAAGAAATGTTTTAACATTATGTTAGTTTCCCTTTTTATATTGGGAATGGCTGCTTTTATATATTATTAAAAACAAAACAATCATTACTGGAGCAGGATTACTGTTGAAGATTAACTCCTTTTTCTGTTAGTTTTTTGTGATCTGCATTGTCCTATTGGCTAAGTATTTCCTGTCACCTCCTGCAGTTTTCCCTACCCATTCATGCGCTTCATGTTATTTAGGGTTTGCTCACAACCTGCAGTGTTATTAAAAGCAAGAATGTATAACTGGAAACTAAGCAGCAGGGTGCATTTTTTCCATGCAAGAGTTACAAAATCACTTAATAACTAATGCTGTTTTTCTGCTGTTCTGATTTCCATGCAAGGAAAAAAAAAAAAAAAAAAAGATGGTTATTGTGTTCTGTGACCAAATACAATTCATTATTGGCCAACAGGAAACCTATTTAGTACAGAGCAACACATTTCTTTTTTATATTGTATTTTTTAGCTAAACTACCTAATGAAAAAAACAGACTCTTTTGGGGATGGTGTCATGTCTGTAGCAATGAGTTTTTAGGCAGTACATGCATTTTGAATACCCATATAGAAGTAATGTTGTTTGGTCTCATAATAAATAAAAACTAGCACATTACCTTAATCAAGCTGCTTCAATATTGACCTTCAACATAATAATATTAAGTGATGAGATTATTGGGACAGCAGTTCACTTGCACAGTCTAAGTGAAGGGAAATAAAAATTTCCAGTGTGAAGTGCCATCCTTGTTTTGGTCTCTGGATACTGGAGAGAACTTTTGGGAATGTACCTTCTGGTGTTAAATATTTCACATCAACCTGCCTGTGGCAGGGGGGTTGGAACTTGATGATCTTTAAGGTCTCTTCCAACTCGAACCATTCTATGGTTCTATGAATCTACATGGAGCATATATGCACCAAGGTCCTTTCTGTCATTAAGAAATTCTCCAGGCGACTGTTGGCAGTGCAGTGTTTGAGGTACCTCTCATAATTTTGAAGAAGCCAGCTCAGGAATGAGAAGTACTGTAGCTACGGTGCAGAGGATCTGTGGTTTAATTATCCAGGTTGTAGAACTGCTTCTAGTATTCAAACCAGCTGGTTCCCAGCAAGCACTGGCATCTCTCTACTACAATTAAAGTTGCCAGATGAGGCCATTAAGTTATGACAAGCTAATCATTAAGGCAGTAGTTTGAATAAAAAACTGCTGAATTTTCATGACTTTATTATTTATTTATTTTTTGCATGATGTTACTTGGAAGCAGTTGAAAAAAAAAGCCTAAGATAACTGAAATTTTAAAGAAAAAATGGAGAGACACACACACACAAAGCATTGTGTTTTATGCAATTCTCTCTATAGAATGCTACTTGTAAATTATCTTATTTTTGCAGGTCTGAGATGCTTTACAGGCATGCATTCACATTTAATAAATATATCTCTAGCATTTGATTGAGCTGTTTCCAATTTCCATTACTCAACAGATTCTCCTTTGCTGCAGAAGATACTGTTTCTGAGTAGCCCATAGCCATACTGACAAAAAACTGATTAGATTGCAAGGTGTGTAAAGGTTTGTTTTTAGATGCTCAATAAGATAGGATGGGGGTTGACATTTTAAAGGTGATGTATTGCTTATGACACTGACCTTATAATCTGTTTACTGTATCTTTTTTCTTACTGTAACATTTTGTGTGTTATCTGCGTGTGTCTTTTCATTCCTTGACCATATTTTCTAGCATTGAGTGCCTACTTTATAAGTAAGGTTATCTCAGAAAAATAAAATAGCTTGAAGATAGTCATAGATTCTAATTTTAAAACTGAAGTGATAGAAAGTCATTCTACGTGTTGTAGTCCCCATGTTAGATATCACTTTTCAGTATTGGAAATGATTTTTCTGATGTTGGCAATGTTATCTTGATGCTTATTTGGGAGTTATTTAATTGTATTGCATTTGAATCCGATACACTTAAAAATTTCCATGTTTGCAGAGAAATTTCCGCTTTATGTTATGCTTATTTAGAAGAGGCTTTTGCATTATCAGGATGTGGAAATAACTTTGTACGCTACCTTTCTATATCACATTTAACTGCTGTTCTGCTTGATGTGTGGATTACCAGGCTGATTCTATTGGTGACAGCCACGGTGACCGTTTGTTATTTTGTTGTGCTGATGTCTGTTGTATTTTGAAAGATTAAGGACATCTTCTTTAGATAGATCTAAGACACATTCCTGCCAGGGGTTCAATTGCTGCAGTTCTGCTATTGATTCCTGATATAGTGTACCTGAAGGACAGGATTAGTTTTATTTTCCCCATGTCTCTGTTTTATTCTCTTAAACTGCAGAGTAAGATTTTGTAAACTGAGGGAAAGGATGATCCAATTTGGTGATAGTCCTTACTGGAATGAACCTTGTTGCTGAACATTGTGGTTTTTCATTTATTTTTGTTCTTATTAGTTTGCATGGACTATAACAGGATTTCTTTCACAGTTGGAGTCACAAAATTGGAGTCTTTTTTATTTTTTTTTCCCCTTAAATGAGGCAATGTCTTTGGACATCAGGTTAAGAAAGCTAAAGCCCTGATAGAATTAAATCTGGCTAGGGACATCAGGAGCAACAAGAAAAGCTTCTATAGGTATGTTGGTGATAAAAGGAAGACTAGGGAAAATGTGGGCCCTCTACAGAAGGAAACAGGAGACCTGGAGATATGGAGAAGGCTGAGGTATTTAACAACTTCTTTGCCTAAATCTTCACCAGCAAGTGCTGTGGTGTCATGGTTTGGACTGGACTGGCCACTGAAATGAATGGCAGATGCTCTCTGACCTCTCCCCCTTCAGAGAAGAGAGAAGATCTTCCTTCAGGGAGAGGAGGAAGGGAGAAAAAGAGACTTACAAGTTTAAAAGAAACTAAACTGCTTAAATGAAATAGTAATTATAAAATAATAATTCTTTATTTTTTTTTTTTTAAATAATAAGCTATATACAATATAAATAAAACCATATCAAGCCCTCAGGATGATGATTAGGTCACCAGCAGGCACTGGGAAAGTCCCAAACTGGACTCAGTGATGGGCAGGAACTGGATTCCAAATCTGGATTCAGGAATGCACAGATTGGGTTCAAAGGCAGATGAACACAGAATCCTCCTCAGATGCTGGTGACTGAAGAAAGAGGGCTGACCTTTTGATCCCTAATCTTTTATACTGGGAGTGAAGCAGATGGGATGGAATGCCCTACTGGTCAATTTTGGGGCACCTGTCCTGTCCGCTCCTTCCCACCTGTGTGACCGACCCCTCTATTCTTTTCTTCTTTTGGCCCTCCAGCATGGCAAAAAGCAAAGTCAGCTGAACTTGGCTGTTACAGCAATAAGTATAAGCAAGAGCCACTCTGCTTACTTTTTTTTTGGCATAAATTACAAATGGGTTTTATCACTCTGAGAACAGTGAAAAGGCTTTGCCAAAAAGTAAAATTACTGAATAGAAAATTGGTTCTGTGTTACTTCAAACCAGGACACTAACATATTGTATTTAGTGTCGACCACAGTTAGCAAGGAAGAGTGCTTTTCATTATAAATGTTATTTGAAAGTACTTCTAAAGGATCCATTCATACCCTAGCAAGAGTTGTGTTTAAATATTTGGCAGTGTCATTAGGATACATTAGAGTGAATGATGCGAGAATCAATTGAACTGCAGAGTCTGAATGTAAATGTCTCCCTCCTCTTACTCATCTGTTTTTTCAAGGGTAAGGAGACTTCTATGATTTCATTGTTGGTTTTGTGGAATTGCTTCCACCTTGGGCCATGCTTTTTCACTCTTCTCTAAGACTTACCCACTCTGCTAAATCGTTTTTAAGATGGAAGAGAGAATATTGGAACTGCATACAGTTTAAAGGTGGTGGCCACCAGCAACTTAAGAAGTCTGTAATGAAGTTCTGTCTCTTACAATGTTTATTCCTAATTATCCATAAATACTGATTTCCTTCTGAGACTACTGCTGGACTCTGAATTGATGTTTCTTCATCTGTTGTAAACCTAAAATCTTCTCCCTGAATCTCAAGGAGTAGCTCAGCATTGCCTTCACATTTATGTTCCATTGAACCCTGCAGAAGTCCTCAGTAGTTCTTCACAGATGTCTTTTATTTTTACTGTTCTCAACTACTTTGTGTTATCAGCAAGTGTTGTGATCTCACTCTTCTTCCTCAGTTTGTTTACCAGTCTTTTCAACAACACTGATTCTGGCAAAAATCACCATGTAACCCTGCTGGTAACCACCTCCGCTGCAAAAACAGATAGCTTACTCCCACTTTCTCTTTTTTCAATAATTATTTATCCATGCAAGATCATTTCTTTGTATGCCACAGGTACATTATCTCCTAAAGAACTTTCAGTGAAAACTTTCAAGTAAAACCTTTTATAAATTGAGACTGTCTCAGTTATTTTGACCTCCATTATTCATAGACTTGCTGAAATTTTCAGAGAAATCCATTAATCCTGTGACACAGGATTTTCCTTTTAAAAATAAAGTATATGGTCTCTTACCTAGTATATTGTATTTAGTCAGGTGACCAGGCTATTTTACTTTATTTGTATCATTTACTATGATTGTGCTGTGAATGCTAGGCTCAGAAACCTATAGTTTCCTGAATGTTTAGGCTATTTTCCAGTCCTTCACTATGAAAGCGGTTTCAAGGAAGAGGTTAGTAGTTTAGTAATTTCACCTTTTTAGATCCCTAGGTGATTAGCAGCTGGCCTTAGCAGTTTGTTACCTTTATTTTCATCGATTTCTTTCATAACCTTTTCATCCACCACTTCATCTCCTATCCTGCCCCTGCACATAAGGGAAAGCTCAATAAGAGCACCCACAGAAAACTCTTTCTGGTATGTCTTCTCTCCTTAGGCAGAAGCTTTTATTCTGTGAGCTTCCATGTTTCCTTAGTAATTAGACATCATTAGTCTCACCTAGAAGCTAGAAAATGTATGAGCCTTCCCAGTAATAGAGGAAACTTCTAAAGATCTCTGATATTTTATTCTGGGAGTGTGTTAAGCACCCAGTTAGGCTTCATCAGTAACACATACCTTGTCATGGAGTTACTTTAGTGTTATGGATTGAAGGGAGATTCTATGTAGAGATGAAATAGAAATATTTTGCATGTCAGAACTCATATGCTGAAAATTTTCTAATTGTGATAAATAGTAGGAACATATGCTGTGAGGAAAAAATCTACTAATAAACTTGTCAAAATTGGTCATCTTTTCAAGCATTTTAAGTAAAAAAAAAAAAAAAAATAGAGACTAACAAAGATGACAGTACTATCAGAATAGTTTTGTCATCCTGATCAATTGGCTACTTTTTCATCTAGATATCAACGACGAGTTCAAGGGAGATCTGGTTTGGGATGATGACCAAGTGCATGGAGACACAGATGTTGTATTTTCAGTCTTGGTACTGGGGGAATATTGGAGGCAGAGTGAATGGATCATCCGTGTCAATGCCTGGCATAAATAGCAGAAATATAGGAGCCTTTTTGAGGATGGAAGAATACTTGAAGGATATAGGATTCACCTGATGATGTGGAGCTAAAGCATCTTTGTCAACAGGACAGCTGAGGAGGCCTTTAAACTGGGAATCACAGGGGATTGTGAAATCTTCAGTCATTTAAATTTTAAAACATGCCAAACATAAATATCAAGTTTTAAATTCCTATTAGATTATGAAATTTCATTGATTTACCTTAGAAAGTAGGGTGTATTTTCTCTTTTTCTATGTCTTTTTTCAAATAATGGTAGTATGTTAAACTTATTCCTCCATGCAATGGGAACTTTTTGAACTTTTTGATTAGCTGAGTAGGTGTTTATAATGATGAAATGGTAGGTGTTAAGTGTATATTAAATGTACAAAGATTAGTGAGTAGGAGTGAAGTAGATTAAAATATGGACTGTTCAGTGTTCTGATGTGGAAAACTATCTCATTCATCTGTATTAAAAAATCCTATTTAACACCAAAATAATGTTCAGAAAACTGCTTGTATTTTGTTTCAAAACTAAAGATCAGGAAGTGTTAAATTAAAAGTGTCTGGAGTTGAGTTTTAATATTATCCCCATTTATCTTTTCTCCCCTCTAGACAGATTCCTCTGGACAGATTTCTCTCTGCTGCATGATAGTAGGAATGATGTGAAAGGAGAGGAGGAGAGAAGACATTAACGAGTCTTCCCTTGACTCACGGAGCAGGTAAGAGTTCGTGTGGTATCAAGGGGGAATACACCCCGGTTTCCTGAATACTTCCTATGTATCTTGTGTTTGAGAAGCAAAAACTCTTGTTTTGAGCGGTTTTGGTGAAGGATGCAAACCCTTAAATCAAGGTGATCTTCCCTTCTTTATGGCAAGACAGCTGTTAATTCCTCAAAATTAATGTATTGGGATGGACGGGCTCTTTGCTTGCCTGTTACAGTTCAGGACCAAGAGATTTTTATTTTTAAAAGAAGGTATTTGCTGTCACCTACAAAACAAGTTGTTATTCAAGAGTATTTCTTTACAGTTTCCATTCTAAACTGTTGTATCCTAATTCTTGAGCTGGATGCCCCCAAGATGTCTTCTAAAAGCTCTGCCAATTTCAATTCTAGAACTGTGTAAAAATTGTTTGAGACAAAGTACGGAAAACTATAGAACAAATGCAAAGAACAAGAGAGGTAAATTAAATGCTCTGAAATATTTTCAAAGTTAAAACATTAAACTACTCCTAGAGTGTATAGCTTTCTGTGAGAGGGAAGAAGTTTCAAGTTTGTGGAAATATATGCAGACATGACAGTACTTTGTATATAACAAAATCGCAGGCATACTTGAAAGGTGTAAAAGCCTGGACTTATTTAAAAGTCTGAAGCAATGGATAATTTGTGATAGTCCCTGCCAGTTTCAGGACAGTATCGGACAAGGTCAACACAGCCATTTAAATCTCCCTTCAATACCCCTTGATTCATTTGGTAGATACCTCTTCCTTTCACTTTGGCTTGCACTTGAATCTCCTTACTGGCTCTGTCTTGGCAAGCAGATTTTCTTTTTTCCTTTTCTTTTCTATTTGGCCTCCAACTGAAAGTGAATTATTTTGATCACTACCTGTACTTGCAAAAGAGGTCAGCAAAATGACACGTGTTCTTTATATAGTTAATACCGTATACAATTGTCTTTGATAACATAAGCCTAGCTACTCATCTATCTATTAATGTTGAAAATCAAGCTTGAATTTCAAATGAACCATCTGTTCTCTGCTAATTAAAAATTTCTAGAGAAATGCTAACAAACAACTTAAGTGTAGTTTTGTTTACATGGAATTAAAAAGAATTGCACCAAATGTTGTTTGAAAGTATTTTTACTTCGGAGTATAATCAGTAGATTTTAGAGATAGGCTTTTAGTGTAAAATGTAGCGAGTATCAAAATATTGTAAACATAATTGCCTTTAATTTATTCTTTCAAATACTAAATCAGTAGACAAAGCTATACATATTTGCCAGAAATTCAAGTACAAAAATATTACAGATTTTTAAAGAATGACAGTGATTTGGCATCCTTTGAATTTATTAGACATTAATAATAAAAATCTTAAAGATTTCATATGCAAGATGTGCAATTTTTCTGAAAAATTAGAAAGCTTTCAGGTTTAATATATGGTATTCTATGATCAAAATAGATTTGTTTCCTCTATAATCTTAAATTATTCAATCTTTCCAGGCCTTTGTACGCTGTCTATAAAAGAGAGCTTGTGAGGTTTTTTATTGGTGGGTTGGTGGGTTTTTTTTTGTCTGTTTGTTTGTTTGTTTTGTTTTGTTTGTTTGTTTTTAATTATTATCCCAGTCTATTTTACTGACAGTTCAGAGTAGGAATTATTAGAACATGCAAAGTGGAAGGGATCATCAGATTCCAGTTTCTAGGCAATATGTCATGTAACCCACGTTCTAAACATAGCAAGTTCCAAAGTGCACTTTAGCTTTCTGTGTGTCTCATCCTCCTGCCTTCCTGTACAGGTTTCAGAATTTTATTGCTCTACTGGGTAGAGTGTTCTCATTTCCATACATGTAGAATAAAATGACTCAGTAACGCTCAAGACCTAGAGCTTGAGTGCTTGCTTGGGTATGAGTAAGTAATCGATAAATCTAGTACTGACAGAAAGTTTATTTTGGGAAACTACCTTTAATTCTTTGGGTTCAAGCTGCTGGGCAGACCCAACTCTGTCCCCTTGATCACTAACAGTTTTATGCTCTAGATCTACCATGGGTACCTGAATAGAGAAACCCGACTGAAAAATCCACTCTTCAAATTACGAAGAGACAGTAGACCAGTCAACAGTATCCTATGGATAAGCATCTTGGCTCAGTTATGCCCATTGAGTCAGTAGCAAACAGGTTATTGACAGTGACCTGAGAGTAGGCTGGAGAGGACCATGGGAGAGGTGGTCCTCACTCTAAAAACGTCTTTCCTCATTGGGCACTTCAAGGTGCTGCCATCAGCTCCTCCTCACCAAGGCTCTGTAGATCTGAAGCCCATTTTCCAGTGTAACAGTGACATGATAACGGTTTGCTTGTCTCTATTTCACACTTTCTCTAATTACCTTCTTCATTTTACATTTTCTAATTTTTTACATGAAGGCTCTCCAGTTCTTTGTGCCCTGTCATGCTCTGACGACGCTTTTCAGCTTTGTGTCAGCAGCAAGATCAAAATGTTCATGCCAACTTTACTACCAAAAGTTGTCCATGGCAGATAATGGATATGATCTCTGAGAACCTTCCTGTGTAATCTCCTTGCAGTCTGTCTCCCTCAGTTTCCATGCTGCCTGTTTGTGTATCTCCTTATCCACAGTTTAATTTGTCTGCTTATCTCTGTGTTTTCAATTGTAATAATAATTCCATTTTAAATGTGTTTCTATGTCAGATACAAATGGTACTGAAATTCATTTTGAGGTTTGCTGTATTTCTTTTGTTGAGACAATAAGTTATGCAAGAGAACTAACAGATTAGTCTAGCATGTTATATGGAAAGCCTTCATGCATTATGTTCTGTTATGAAGGTATTTAATGTCTTATGTTTTTCCCTGCTCCCCTTAATTTGTTTTTCTCCAGTCACTGGCTGGTGACAAGTTGCATTCTATCCAGATTAGGTTTTCTTAATATTTGTTCCTGAACTATAAGTTCTATGTAATAGATTCAGAGTGATATCTTGATATGAATAGTTACAATAATACAATTAATGAGTTATTAATTGGTAATTGAAATATTCTTCAGCAGCCAGCTTCAGTGGTGTCAGCCTAATGTTTCTGAATTATTAAATTCTAAAACTCAATTCTACATCCTATTAAAGCTTCCATGTGTATTGTCACTGGACTATAGTAAGTGGATTGTTTTAGAAATGAATCTAATAAAAAAGGAGTAAAACATCTCATTCTTTGACTATTTATAAAGGAGTGATCTGTGGAGGAGAAAGAAGAAACAAATTAATACATCTATCAGTTTTTCCTTTGAGCTAAGATTCTCTTTCAATCTTCTGTAACACCTGAAAGCGTGGCTGTTTTGTCTGATTTAAAATTTAATGTCAACATAAAATGTGTAAATGTCAAATAATTTTCACTGAATTTATATCACTGTAACCAGGTCTGCTTGCCCAAACATATTTAACAACTTCACAACTGGCAACTGGAAGATATTTGTATTTCAGCTCGTTCTGCATAAACGTTCATCTGCACATCATAAACCCGGTATCTCAGCAGGAAACAAAACGTAGATCAATATAGCTGTATCCTTGGAGGGTTTTCGAGCAAATAACAGAGCACTGTGACAGAAGCATGGAGTGCTTTCAGGAATTAAGTACATGGTGTGTGCTGTCACTGCTACATGCCTGTGGTGGCATGTGTCTCTATATATACACTGGGGAATTAAAAGACTGACAAATGAAAACAGTTAAAAGAGTGAAAACAACACTTTTCTGGATTGACATTCATTAGGAGCACAGATAGGCAGTGATCAGTTTTTAACGACTATTAATCATTACATACTCAAGCAATCAGTCTTTAACCAGCTTGTCTTTGATTAGTGGTGAGTATACAAGATCAGTGCCGACTGATGGTGTTGGTCCTCGGTGGTCTCGATCACAGAGGCTGAGGTCAACAAACCTGAGAGGGAAAAGAGGAAGACTCATTTGTTTCAGGCCTCGTTAATTTATTTTTCTGCTTTTCACAGACATCTTTCTTGATTCTTCTAAATCCTTAATTCTTGAATTGCACATTTTACTACATACACGTTTTTCTGCACTTTGCTTATGCAACTATACCTCAAGTCTTGTTATTATGAGCAAGTAGTAATTATAGCTTGCTTAATGACCATCTGCTTTACAAGTGCCCCATCCCCCTGCTTTGGGTACATAAGCATTATGGAGCTCCTTCTCTGGGTTTAAGGGCAGAGGGGGACTCCTGAGGTGTCCAGATTGCAGTGTCAAACTTGTCCCGACACTCACAGGTCATGGCTACTCTGAATGTTGAAACAAAAAAAGCTTTCACTCAGTAGTGAAATAAATGTACTCAAAATCACCTGCAGAGTTAGAAAGCGTTAGCTCATTTAGAGCAGTGCATCTGCCAACTGTTGGCTGGCTTAGAAATGAGCAGAGTTTTAATTTTATTCAATATGTTGAATAGCTATCTTAACAAATATTGATTCAAGAGTGATCCTATTTGCCCCAGAATTGGTCATCTGGATTTGCACAGAAGTAACAGGTACTGTTAGAAATGTATGTTTCTTAATGTAGATTTCTGGCTAAGGATGTTCAGGTATTTATTACATTTTTGCAAGGAGCTTTCTGTATATCTGAAATCATACCAGTTAAATAGAAGGCTGGTGTGAATTTGCATGCATCGGTACAGGATGGATGAAAGTTAAGTAGCCATGTGAAACTCAATTTTAAACAGTGACCCAGTACACTACCCTTACTATCTATAGCCATCTACACATCTCCAAGGCAAATCATAATGACAGCTAGGGAAGAGTGACGTGGAAATTAAGATGCAGAACATTGAAAGAAGTTAGCATGGTGACACTGAATCTGCCCCAATAAAGGGTGAAGAAAGCAAGGGACAGGTGTTATCTGATGATCAATCTCCTATTGTCTTACTCCCTGCTCTTCTTGTTTAAAACAACTGCACAAACACCTGAATGCTGTCAGTGGAGAGACAGGTTTAGGTGGGGAAGGACTCATATCCCTCAGAAATTTTGCTGATCTAAACACCACTGTTTATCGTTTCACAATGGTGTACTGAACTCCAGAAGCATCAAGTGGTAGTTGAGACGGGCTGAAGTAGCCAAGAGAAAAGGAGCAAGCAAAGAAGGTTCAGAAGTTTTGAATTCCACAACTTTATGTTGATGCCACGTTGCTATGGTTTTTGTTGTTTGGTGGTTGGGGTTTTTTTGATTTTTTTTTTTTTCCATAATTTCCCACGGAATACAGAATTGGACAGTTTTTTTGGTTTTAATTTATGCTTTTTAACAATGGACTCTTTATTGAATAGATATTCAAATGGCAACCTGACTTTTCTGTCCTTCTTTTTAACAATAAAGACATAGAGGAGGAGTAAAAGGTATTAAGGGAATATGTTTTATAACTGTTTTGGGGTATAACCTTAAACACGCACCACCTCAGACTATCACTGGTACTTTGCATGAGCACTAAAAACTGCTCTAGCACATTAAATGCTAATTATATTTGGAATGTATTAAGGCTTGATTCCTAAAGGACATTACAGTAATACGAGTGGAAATATTTTTGGGTTGTAAATGTGGGAGTTTTTGATAGTAAGCAATTTCCTTGTAGGATTAAATACTTTTTATCTCTACTGCTCAACTTCTGCCTATCTCAAGAGCCATTTCTGATTTTCCTAAATATAGAATTACTTGGAATATATCAGTAATGCTTCTACAGGTATTTAAAGAGGGCAATATATTTAACATAATATGCTCCTCTTGGGAATTTTTCCCTAGCACTCAATAATGCTCAATGAAGCTTGGCTAAACAAGGTAGTTGCAATCCAATGGGCAATCTCCAACCAAGGCTGTTTGTCAGATTTTCACATATGTTCCAGAGACGCAGAGGGTTTAAGGAGGTGTCAGCAAGTAGAAGATGTCAATATGGACACTAAAGGGTGTGTGTAGTGAAATGATTTTTCTTAGATGAATGCAATAGACCACAAAACGTTAGATCTCTTATCCAAAGGCTAACATACTATGGAGGAGGAATCTCCAGACTGTAAGAATACAAACTATTTTGCCACAGGGCCACTACTTCAAATTTCAGTGAAGTCAGGGAGAATGTTCTTGGCCTGCTTTATGATTTTCTTAGGGTAGGAATCATGTTCACTTGTTTTTTATCTGTGTCCTGTAGTAACCAAGAAATCCATTTTTTGTTTCACTGAGAAAAAAACTGGAATGAAGAAACCGAACAGGATAAAATCCAGTATGTTTGCAATGATGTAGAAACCAGAATAGCAGATAATGAAATAAAGTTACCAACACGTATAAAAGTGGAAGAAATGTGTGTATTTTTCAGTTACTGGCAGATTATATCTGACTCGAGGGAATAACAAGAGAAATATAATAGTTATTAGCCTATCATGCAAATCATAGAAAGATGAAAAAAAATATGCATATAGTGTTGACATTTCTGCTTAGCCTGGAGCTGAAGCAGTTTTTGATTGTTGCTAAAAGTCAAAGAAATGTACAGTAGGAGCTGATGAGAAAGCAGAGTACTGGAAAAGTTCAAATACTTCTGCAGTTGACAGTCTACAATACGGTGCAACAGTAAGAAAAATGTGCTTGTTATGTTGCTGGACCTTTATCTTAGCATCCTTGCTCCTTTGGTGACCTAGATGAAGTGTTAACAGAACATATAGATCAGCTGGTAAATGTGTGAGAACCAACACTGCATCTATCACTGTCACCAGGAGTGAGTGCAGGAGGAAACGGGGTGGGGGTGAGGACTAGTCATGCAGGCTGGCACTGAAGAACAAGGGTGGCAGCCTTGCCACACCATAGGCACTTTGGGATGTTTGTTCCACAGCTTCAGACAGCTTTTCCAGTCAAAGTCATGATATCTAGCAGACTCTGAATACAGAACTTACTGAGCTGATATAGACTGGTTTGCTAAAGCTTTTCCCAAAAAGGCAGTGATTTGCTATAAAAGAGCTGGGAAGAATCTATTAGGGGAGAGATTGCTCTTGACTCTACATCAGGTATCAGAATGGGATGTTTTCAAAGAGTCTGCGTGCCTCAGGACCAAACATCTGACTCAGATGAACCTGTTATTAGTAACTGCACCTGCTTTTACAGCGAAAAAATACAAGGATATTCTGCTTCTTCATAATTTATATTTGTACTATTGGAATACATTGTTTTTCTGTAAGTTGAAAGTAGAAATGTTTTATTTTCTTAATTTTATGAATTCTTTATAGTATAAGCAACACTGCTGTTATAAAGGATTTGTTTGTTGCATATTATAAAACGTATTGTATGATATATAAATTTATCAAAGTATTTTATCTGCACATCTTTTAAAAAATACAATACTCTCTTATTTTCTTGGACATAGTAAAAATTATCATTATCTCCTGGAGGACTAATTCTGATTCTGGCTATGAAAACAGTCTTTTAAAAACGTTTATTCTGAAGAATGACTTATGGTCAGATAAAACTTTCTTAAATTGAGATTTTTTAAAAAGTCTCCAGGAAAGCTGGCATCACAACAGCCTTTAATGGCTGTCAATCCTTATTAAATTGAGCTGCTTCCAAAATTGATATAAATGTGAGCTTACTCCTACACAAAAGGCTAATAAATGTTACTATAGGATCTTGGCCCACAAGGTCTGCTTGATTGAAAGATACCTGGGGGAAGAATACATAAACACAGACAAGTCTGAATCTGACATAATTACTGTGGAGCTCCTCTGTGTGCCCATAGAAGCCAGTTAAGAGAGGTTACTCAGAAAAGTGGTCCCCAGGAGTTTGCTCCATATAATTTTATAGATAAGACTAATCTTTTTTACTGACTATGTAGGCAGCTTGAAAAATTTAGCAGATTCAACAAGGTACATAAAATTGAGTGATATGAAAAAAGAAAATTCAATGAAATCATGGCCACCACTGCAACAGATCACAGATCTCATTATGGAAGCCACAGACAGCAGCTGTTAGATTTTCAAGGTATCTAAATAATATTGTATAATTTTTGCTATTCTTCAGATCAACAGTTTCAAATTTTAAATAGATTTATTTCTTAAAGTACACCACAGACATCTCCAAATGTTTGATATACCAAGAAAAAATGGAAAGGTCACTAAAATAAGTTGGCAAGTTTGAATGGTCATTTAAAATTCTGAGTTATATTCATGAATGGGTTTCCAAATATTCAACCATAACTCCTCATTCTTCAGTCCTGTGGTGGATTGATATTTTTAAGCTTCCTTTCCCAAAATAAAGAATGGTCTCTTAAAATATTACATATATCTAGCAAATTAAAGTTAAATAAATAGTACATTTTGCTGTAGTAAATAATTATTATTATTAGTTTGCATGGCTGGATCTGCAGGTATTCCTGTAGGAATCTGTTTTATTTGCATGTCAAAGCACAGTGTTTCAATTTTTCTTGTGTATTCTGGTTGCTTGCCCTAGTTAAACTTGGCAGAGTTATGATGTATTTGCACTTAGCCCTAGAAGAAATATTCTCTAGTATTACAGACACTACTGAAGAGCCCTACTACTCTTTCATTGCTTCTGTTTCTTTGCTGTAGTTAACAGTTTTTGCCATCCCCCTTACTGAAAATGGCAGTAAAAACAGACATTGAGGTACCAGTGTTGTGAACGTGTCTTCAGCTCCAACACAATTCTCAACATTTTTGCTGTGTACTCAATTTACATGCCCTTAAAGTAAGCCAGGTAGGGAGGCTGAATTCTTTACACTTCATAGACAGGGTGTGCAAAACAGGTGGATGCCATCAACCCACTTAAAGTCAAGAGGGAAGGGGGAAGAAATGGAGTTGAGGCATAATACCTCCTTGACCCCCAATCACAACCCAAGTGCAGCTAAACTAACATCATAATTTGTGCCACTGGAGGTCAATAGCAAATTTACTACCTTCCCAGAGCAAAAGGAAACCAGAAAGAAAATTTCAGAGACACAGCTCTTCCCCAGCATTGCTTTCAGGACAGCACAGATACCTCCGGATAATTTATAGCGTGTTTGCTCTCATAGCCTTATACTGGCTATGCTGGGAGAAGAAAAAAAGGAAAAAAAGTCCTCATCTTCTGTTTCAGAAGTAAGTTGCCAAATTAAAATGAATAAAAATATTAATATGTTAACTGAGCTTTTTGGGTACTTTGACCCTCACTGTGCAACTTGGATTTTAAGCTTGTGGATTGAAACAGCTCTGAGCAGTCTGCAGTACCACAGACCCATCACTCGACAAATGGAAGAACCCTATCATGGAAGCTGTGCTTGATCAGCTTATAAACTCTAACTTCTAAACAGGACATTAGGTTAGGTTTTATTTGGCTTTATTATTATTTTTTTTTAATGTTCAGTTTTAACAAACATTTGTTGTCTGCCTCACCCGTGATGGCTACGTCTGACTCACTTTTTTCTTCCCCATACCAAACAGTTGTTAACTGTCAGATGAAAACCAGACACACAGGCCCCACACGTATTAAAAATACGGTGCACAAATATGTGATCAATAAGCAAAACAACTTAACTGACTTGATAAATTCAGTGTCTGCATTTCATAAAGTTTAGACTTCAAAGAAAATTTTATGCCTTTGGGAGAACTAACTACAGTCCAGAATTTCCCGTTTTTCTCTAACTGTTAGATAGCTTTTCCCTCGGTTAATATTTTGGGACAAGTAAATATTATTTAAAATATATATTATAATATCAAGCAGAATGTCCTTAGATTAACGTTATATAGCCTCAAGTTTTGCCATTACTGTATGCCCATCAAGACATCCGGTATCCAGCTTTTTGGATTCTTTTAAGTTTCCTCACGTACAATGACTTTTACTTGAGATTTTATTGTCTAGTGATTCACTTCATAAGTCTCTTGCCTTGAGTTTTTCACACCTGTTCTCATCCTTTCTGTTCTGAAAAACTTGATTTTGTCACTTCATTCCTCACCCTGTTTTCCAAATGTTAAGCAGAACAGACTCAAGTAAAAATTCCCCAGTAGTTCTCCTGCACTCCTGAACCTTGCTTCCCTGCCTCATAATCAATTATTTATCCATGTGGTGACATTGCTTTTATCAGAGGGCTGTTTAGTTCCCTTCAAAACCTTTGGTGAGCAACTTGCGAAGGCTTTTTAGAAATCCAGGTAGAATGTGTGAAGCGAATGATCCTTGTTCCTGCACCTATTGGCCTGTTAAGAAAATTCTACTAGATCTGTAAGGGTGACTTCCCTTTATGAAAGTCATGTTGAGTCTCCATTATGGCCATTTTCATAGCACCTCTTAAAGGTGTTGAGCCAGATGTTGCCGGTCACTCAAGAACAAATTGCAGGTTTCATCTAATCTCTTTAATCTAAATTCTACCTAAAAAAGGTATTCCTATTATTTAATAAACTGATCTTCTGGGTATGTTTATTATGATATTTGTTCAGCCTGAGTAGGATAACTAAGGTTTCTTCTTTATTATTCCAGTCTGATCTCCTTGCAGTAAGAATTGCTATACTTTTCAGGTGGGCAGTAAAGAAGAGTCAGTATTATATTGTTCCCATTTAAGTTCAGAATTTCAGTCCCTGTGGACTCTAAGTTGCCTGTTGAGTTGTTAATTTATTCATTTGATTATGATTCTAACCTCTGTTTTAAAATGCAACAATCATACTTAATGTATTTCTAATCTCTGTATTGACATATAATTTAACCCACTAACACTTAGGTATGTCTTTAAGCATGGTGTTGATTCAGACCACCACAGTAAGGACTACGTAGGCGATGAAGAAAAAGATGGTGATCAGGATGATTATTGCTAATATCCACTTATTTATATAATAATTTAGTTATTGTCACGTTTGTCCCAGAAAATTAGAAAACAAGTATTCCTTGCCATATAAAATCCTCATCTTCCTTCTTCTGCAGTATCATCAATCACCTAATTTAAATCAAGTCTCACTTTGGCCTTACTTTGCTGCTGAAGCTATACTATTAAGAATATGATACTGATGTTCCCAGAATAAATTTTGGGACCAAGCAATGCTTTTTTTCAGGGCATTCACCCAGCAAAAGCAACAGAATCCAGTGCTCAGTCCCAGTGCTTGCTTATCTATATTGCACTTTATCCAGTGGCTGGTAAGTACAAGATGTGTAAACACTCCCTGAAACAAACAAATTATTTCTTTTACAGCAGGGATGCTGTCATGAGTGGGCCACAAAGTCATATTCTCTCTTGTGTGTTTCTCTTCTTTTACTGTGCTTTGAAATTATCGGGGCTGCTTTCCTTATGCGTGGTGCCAAAATCAACGTTGTCTTTATACACTAATTTTGTTCTGAATGCATTTTCTAAGTAGAGCCCTGTGGGGGACTTATCTAAGTGAAGGCCTGTTTTGTGCATTTTGAATGATTTTACTTCTGCCTAATATGCTCAGAACAGCCAAAGGAACATCATCTTCAATATATTCAGTTGTGCAGCTTTAGTTGCTTGCTTACGTAATTAAAGCAAATAAAGGCAGCAGTGGCTTTTAAAGCATCTACATTTTCAGGTGAGGATTCTGTGGTGTTTCGGTTTTGTTTGTTATTTCTCCTTTGGACTGTCTAAACTCCCCATGAATATCTATGAATATCTGCTGGAATTTGTTCTACTCATCGTCAATTAAATTTAAGATTATCCTCCAAATTCCTCTTGTAGTTTCTGAAACCTAACATTTTTTTTGCTTGGCTTTCTGTTGTGATTTAAAACCCCAGCTGGTGGCTAGGACCATGCAGCCACCCACTCACTCCAGGAAAGCAGGGTTCCATCAAGTGTAACGGTTCCTTAGGTAGACAAAATGCTGTCACTCCAAATGTCCCCCCTTCCTCCTTCTTCCCCTAGATTTATACACTCAGCATGACATCAAATGGTATGCAATACCCCTTTGGTCAGTTGGGATGTGCTCTCTCTGCTGGGTCTCCTCCCAGAATTTGTGCCCTCCCAGCCTACTCCCTGGTGGGGCAGCGTGAGTAGCAGAAAAGTCCTTGCCCACTTAGCAACAACCAAAACTATCAGTGTGCTATCAACACCTCTCCCATCCCAAACAAAAAACATATCACCACACCAGTTGCCAGCAAGAAAGTCAACTCCATCCCAGCCAAAGCCAAAACCATGACGCTTCTCCAGCTACAAAATGAATGCCCTCTACCAATGCAGGGATTATTTACATCTATTTTTTACTACAAGAATATAATGCAAATAAAAAACTTGTCATTTGTTGTTTTGCACAATATAACACTTTTTGACAGTTCAGAATTTTTAATGCATTGATTTTGCTCTTCAGAAAACAAAACTATTTAGGTTAAAATGAATGTGCTGTTCTATTAGTTCTGTCACAGAGGAACAAATCTGTCATGATGTGACTCTGAGGTGGACTTTTTTTATTGTCTTGCACCAACTGTTTCATAGAAATGTTTGATGTTGCGCAATATAGCATACTTGTTCCTGTCCAATATCTCTGCCAGCCATCTCTTATATTCTTCTGTACACAGATTTATAGTGTTCTTTTCTGATCCACCTCTAATTTAAAGTTTTATTCATACTTATATACTGAATGGCCCAATGATAATGTCTTGATGTTTATCAGATTCATTGTCTCTTACATGACAATCTCTGCAGAAGAAATTGCTTCAGAAATTGCTTTTAGATGGTACTGATTTTCTTCGCGTATCTCTCCCCTTGGGTGATCAGACATTATAGAAGCTGTGAATTAATTTAGTACTCTGTTGTGTATACAACCACAGTGATACTGCAGCACTATTTTAACATTTTTTTCTTGATCACAGCATGAACGGAAAAATCCAAATTATTCCACTCAGGAAGGGAGTAGAAATAAAACCATGTATTAGATATAGAGTCCTCACAAAGGTAATAGTCAAAGGTCAGGGAAGTTAAAGTGAGGGACTTGATAGATTTTTTTTTCCATTTGAATGGAACTGAGTAAGCCTCTAGACTCTTGTCTTCAGTTAAATATTACTATATAATCTTGAAAACTGTGGAAAATAATTATATGTAGAACTCAACACCTGTACTGATAATTAAGGCAACTCTGAGTGAGCTGAGCTGTTTGCAAGCTCTTCATCTAGCACATACAGTACTGCATTGAAATACCAGTCTTATTTTGAATGAGTTTCTACCTGTAGCCTGAGAAACAGGAAGGCTTGCTTATGGCAGTCATCCTGCTTCCACCACCACCATGTTCACCACCTTTGCTGGGGCATGTCTTCGTGATGCTTCATTGCTGAGTGTCTCCCTGGATGTTACTTTTTTCTTTCTGATAGAAATGCTGAGTACCAATTTTGTGGTGTTTCTCTGCCTTACTACAGATAGAAATTTATTCTGTTTGGTCTCTCTTCTTTTTGCCTCCTGTACTTCTTCACAACACTGACAACCACTAGGGTCAACTTCCGCACAATAAAGACAGGATAAGAAGCAGTGAACCCCCAAAAGATACTGTCTTTATACTTCCAAAGTGAGGATTTATATGCATTCAGGTTCTGTCTTTCCTTCATCTCTCTCCTACATTTAGTGGAATCCCCTTCAACTGATTGCCTTTAGAACTTGTATTTTTTTCTCAGAATGGCAACTCACATACCTCCTAAGGGTAAAGGTTCTCCAAACATTTACAGAGGCACAGACTTGTATATTCTTGTGCTTTCCAGACTAATTGCAGACAAATCAAATCCCTGGAGTACCTCAGTTACCATGTAAATGTAGAAGGCAGATCATAGCTGCATCGAGATGGAACAGAATTCTTCTGGTTTATTTTGTGCCATCTTCTAGGGTTTCTATAATGAATTATCACCTTCATTGTTCCAAATGCTTTTCATACTTTTCAAAATGAAAGATACATTTTGGTGCCTTTCAATACTCACTGAACTACAGTGGTCCATTTAAAATCTCTGGGTCTCAGGGATTAAGACATCTTTCCATATTTTCTTAGACATCATAGCATTCTCAGTAAGAATAGTTTTGACATACTGTGATAAAAAACAGAAAAGAAATACATTCTTCAAAAGTATGAATGACTAAATTCTTCTTTAGTTTTATTAAGAATAAAAGTGATCAGGAATATATTAATGTGCTTGCCCTGAGGAAATACTAGTCATTGCTAGCTGTTTTTCAAGGGAATTTTATTTTATGTATTTGAGAAAAAGGAAGTGAAACTATAGGATCCTTTCCAACAATTTCTTCTCTTTATACTCAAGAACCACACAGAAAATGGACAAACATATGCTTAAATACTTTGCTAAATCTCTATAAAAATTGGAGCCTCTTTTATATGCCCATTCTACCTTCCTTTGCTCCCAAGAGACAACAAATAAACACAACGCTCTACCCATTTATTCCAGATCTTGTTTATACGGAATAAAAGGGATTTTCAAAATCATGTCTTAACATTAGTAGCATCTCAAAGTAGCACAATTTCAAGAGAAATTACACAGCCATCCCAATCTCAAACATGACTGAAGTATTTCTTAAAGAGAACCGTGAATGCCAACATACTTCAGATGCAGTGAGAAGAACAGAAAGGGAATTTCTGTACAGTTTGTAATGTCTGTTTGTAATTCAGCACCTTGATCTGTTGTGATCTGCTAGCTTCACCTGTTAATTTGGTAGTTACCAGTAGAACCTAATCTTGCTTTCTCAAAAATCCTAGTAGTGTGACATCTCTCAGTTTTGAATGACAGCAACATTTGAAATGTATGATGTTGTAAACTTCCTTCAAAAACAAAATACACACAACTTTTTGAAACTTTGGTCAAATTCTCAGCTAATAGTGTTAAAGTCCTTACTTTCTGTATTATTTAATAGGCTTTTTATGACAAAGCATAGGCTTTCTGCAGTAAAGATGGCTGTAATTGGTACCCAAGGCACTACTTCCATGGAAGTTGCAGCTCATAATGGCCAAATGAAGGGAGCGTTGATAACTTTTAAATTGGCTGTTTGCTAGTTATCTGCCTGACACAATAAATTAGGTTAATGTGATGGATATACCATGTTAGGAACACCATTTGATGTGAAAGGCTGTGGAGAGAAAGACTTGCTAATGGCTACAGATCAACTCATGTCAGAGCTTTTAAGGTCTAATGTAGCCATTTACTTCACCTGCATTGTTCTGGTGAGGACTTTGAATCAAATCTCTATTACTCTCTACTTCTAATGGGGGGAAATGTCAGACTTTCTGGATTGGCACTTTGTTTGTTGCTTTGTTTTTCCCCAGCAGTATTTTTGGCAGCTTAAGTAGGTGATTTTCTTTTACCTTGAATCCCCATGATTTATTTTCAGCTTGGATTGTTTGAGTTTTTTTAACTTGTAGGTGAATAACAGAAAAAAAATGACAGTTTGGAGTAGCTTTGATTATTTCTTCTTTAAACTCTTTTGCATAGTTAGTTCTACTTTTCTTTCATCATATATTGTATTTTAGCATAAAAAACGTGTTGGAATTAAAAATGAAAATCACATGCCAAAACAAAATTAAGTAGTTCCTGTCTCCTGTTTACTCCATCGTCCTGCAATATTTTTGATGTTATTGTGAAACTAATTTTGCTCTAGTGAAATCCTTGGAAAAAAATGAATTCAGCACAGGGTTTTAAATAATTTCTTATAAGTCATTCTCCAAACAGAAAAAAAAACTATGAAAACTAGTTTTTTTTTTTTTTCCTTTTTCAAGGTTTTTGACTTCTTCTGAAAACTGTTTTTGAGCGATGGTGTAAGGGCAGACTATCAGCATGACATTTATTTTGCAATGAATATGCATAAATATCTGCTTTCAAAAGAGGTAAATCAGTAAACTTATTTTAGATTCTGTCTAAGAATAGATTTGGGGTTCAGGGCCTTCATTAATCTGGGAGCAAGTGAACCATGGTCCTTGGGAGTGATTTTAAAAAATTGTGGTGACTGTGAGGAAAAAAACACCCACAAAGCAGGGTGTTTTTCAAAAAGATTAGTCAAGCTCTCTGTATTTTAAATCAGTTTGGTCTCAGTCATGAGAACACTGTAATGATTACTAGAGACTAGTATCAGAGGAAGAGGTGTGCTTTCATTCATTGAATTCTTCTCAGTGTTGTAGCTTAAATCATATTATCACAACACAGAATGTTTGTTTTGTTCTGTTTTTTTCTTTGTTATAGGTTTTGAGATGAAGAAAGTATATTTTTTTTTCTTATGGTATTACTCTAACTGTCCCATGTATCACATTTTATATCTAAATGACTGAGTGAGTGGTTTCTCTGTTCAGAATGACATTATTGTACCTTGGTTATTGCTTAGAAGACGAGTTTTACTTTTTGTTTTAGAGCATAACAAATTTTAGTTCTTTCTGTATAAATTCTGACTAGTAGAATGTCTTACGACAATGACTGTGATAACAGAGCTTACCTACACTGCTCTCCAAATCTAACTAGAAATACAACTGGGAAATGAAAGCTAGTGTCAGTGAGCCTAAAGGATGGTAAAAGAAAAATACAGTGCAAACCTGCCATGACATTGCCCAAATGTATACAAGAGCAGTGACAGTCTGGAGCAATTTTCCAGGATCAAAATTGTACTTGGAAGCCTGGATAGCTTTAAAATTTGGGCTTGGATGGAGGTCAACAAGTCTCTCAAAGTGATTTTATAAATCAGTCTTAATGGAGTGGATTTTAATCCTGGAATTCTAAAACCTCATTTTTTAAACGAACTATCTGGCTAATTGTTCTCTTTTTAGTAGATAATTTTTATTAGAGCAGTACTAATATGGTGAGGGAACAACTCCACAGAAAGGTAAATACTGCTTAAATGTTTGGGAGATAGAAAATGAGACCATGCAACAAACTTCTTTGTAATCTCAATTTTGCAGCTTACTTTATCTAAATTCTGTTAATAATGCTGTTCTCAGTGACCCCTGAGTGGCATCACTATTACTTTGAAAACCATGATTGGCAGTTCTAACAAAAAGGCAGAGAGATGCATGCTTAATGAGACTGAACTTTCTCTGTCTCTGGAGGTAGTACCCTTCAGGTCAGGACAGAGACATCGATGGGCTACACTGAGGGAGCCTGCAGTATCACTCCTAATATAATATTCATTCTCTGGATTTATCAGTACAGAAGTTGTTCTCCCAGGCAGTCAATCTGATAAGTCTCATTAGTACTAAAGATATTCTACTATAGATAGGAAAAAATATAATACTTTAATTTTCATTTACCCTCTTTGTAACATAAAACAGAGAAAGGTAAATACTAAGAACAAGGATGTCCTTCCAAAAGGGACTGCAATTGTAATTTCCTCCTTCCCCCCCCCCCGCCCCTTGTCCTTGAATAACCTTTTCACACTTCTGAAAGGTTTATGAATCCTATGTTTTTTAGTTATTAGACCAGGTGGCAGTTTTGACACTCAGAATACTGAAAGTCATTGGAAGGACTTCACAGTTTAACCTTTGTATGCAGCTATGAAACAATGCTTGACTATATCTCAAATTACTTCCTCTTGTACTTGATGATAAGATTAAAGATGTAGTCTCATGTACCTCCATCACCAAAATCTTAGAACATCCTTCTATGATGATTGCGGCTAGTATTAATAAGAGACTCCTAAAATCTTACTGTGGTGCTTCCTGCTGTCAATACTGTAGCAACATCCTGGCAGAACTCTTACAGGCGATTTCTTCTCTCTTTTTAACGATCAGAGACCAAGTGGTGATCTGAGATGATCTTATTTTTCTGTATTAACATTTGCCCATTCCTACATTTGCCACCTTCTAGCTCTTTAGGGTCTCTGTGATACATTCCTCACCCACAGCCTCACACCACAGCCTCACCCCATTCTTCATTCCACAACCCGCAATCTCAGAACTGGTATCATGTGTTCTGTGAAGCATCCCTGAATCATTGCATGCTTTATTAAATTTACAGTACCCTCAGCACAAGCCTTCTCCATGCAAATTTTTTGAAACTGTTCATTGTATGTTGACTTGGTTGAGAAGAACAGTTTTAACAATATATTTTGGGGCAGCAGTGAAAATGTGAATGAATTCAGTTTCAGTTCTGTCTTTAACATGTATGGTTTCAATTCCTGAAATATCTAGACTAGACAAAATGGATTAGAGAAAAAAAAATCATATCCCATTTTATAATTTCTCCTCAGAAGAAATGCAAGAGTTCTTTAAAGCACAGAAATACCATCTGTACAAATTGCATCTGCTAAGAGGTATGATGTTACTTACTGCATTTAAGCTTCAGCATAGGAGTGACCACGTATTGATGAAATAGAGTAAATTATTTATGTAAGATTGATCGCCCCAGGAAGTCTCCCAGGCGCTTTGAATGTGGTTGTGTCTTCCTTCCTTTATTTATTTATGTATTTATTTATCTATCTATTTATTTCCCACCTCTCTTTTTGCTTGAGAACTATGGGACATGTAGTTGTAAAAAACCAAAACCACTTCCCTGTTATTAATGCTGACTGTACCAGATGCTTCTTGTTTTGCAATCTGATCCCAGTAGGGAGAGAAAGGAGTAAAACAGTCTCGTAAGATAGCAGTAAGCTCACTATAGCTTTCCATGGTAAATACTCTTTCCATTATCCTATTACAGAACTTTCCTACTTTTATGTTAAAAACAACCAAGGCTTTGCACTGTCTTTATTTCTGGTATATGTCTAATTTTTATTACAATTGCGTCTGACCATGCACTGTCCCAGATGGTCTGGTATTTTGCTATACTAAATATATTTGAAAAGAGACAACACAGTTGAAAGTCAAATCTGGGGATCCAAAGAAACAATGGAGATTGTTAGAATGCTGGATTTTGAAAAAAAAAAACCCAAGGCCAATCTAAAAAAGAATAAAACATAATGGAAATCTGATGAGAACGTATAAATCTCAGTGTCAGCCTACAGCCAGATATACTTGCAGTCTGTGCTGTGTCTGGATTTCCAGTTGTGCCAGTTAAATAAAAATGCTTTGTCAACTTGAGAATAGACTAGAATTCTCTGCCACTTCTCAATGCAGGGAGGAAGATGAGCAGAGACAGCCAAAAAAACCACCTGAAACTGAAGAATTGCGCTTACCTTGACATCTGTGGATCATGTTGATTTAATAAAAATTTCCTTTAACCATATGACTACATTATTTTCTGAAAATCAGTCAATCAGTGAAGGGGAGGTAGGAGTACTGAAAGAACAAGTATGGGAGATGATGTTATGAGCCCCATGAATATCTGAAGGCCTCCATGAGCACTAGATAATCAAACTGTTCTATCAGACCTGATCTCATAGTTTAAATTCTTGCTCTGCTTCCTTCACCCATTCTGCTCTCAGCTTATCTCAATTTTGGTCATTCTCCTTCCCTTTCTGCCATTCCTCATTTCTTGACAAAGAAATTTAGATATGGCCATGTTTTCTACTGCTTCCTGACTCTTCTTGAACACAATCATCTCTGTTGACACGAAAAAAAATAAGCTTTTGGCTTTTTGAGACAATATTGAGCCATTTTTGTGCATATTGCATGACATTTTCCCTGCATGTCAAGGTGACAGCTCCCCATATGTGACAGAAGATGCTCACATTAAAAGTCTCATCTACCCAGCTGACAAGCTCTTCATGCTGTAGCTTGAAATGCTTTTCATGCTGGTGAATTTACTACCCTTCCTTTTTAGCCCATCATTCGTTTTGATGTCTGTTGCTAAGAAGTGGCTGTAGCAACTCAGCTGTTTATGTATTTGTGCTTTAAAAAGGAATCAAAACTGTTAAAAGTCTTGTTGCTTAAATCTTCTGGAGCGATATCATTCAGGTCCCTCATAATGGTGAGGGTTATAATATCTGATCATTAATTTTATGGCAATGAATCTCAGTCTTGGTATATCTTACAGCTGAGCTGTGTATCCAGCTCCTGCTATGTTTGTGCTCAACATCAGAGCCTCAGGAGAAGTCTTCCCATAATTTGTATTGCTATTGTTACCATTATAAATATTAAAACTCGATGATTTTAATGCTCAGATAATTATTCTTGTTTGTGATATTGCTGTTTGATATACAGTTTCTGTAATCATGTATTTAATGTTTTTTAATCAAATAACAGGCTTCTCTCTCATCGGCTGATTCTGGTATAATTGAGTAGTATATTTTCCTTTGGATATTTTACCACAAAATATGATAGGTAGTCAAGTATGCCGTTTAGAAACATTAAATAATTCACTCCTCTGAAATTTTATCTAACAGTAGTTATTTTGAAACTCATTAGAATGGGCTGCATCAATAAATAAAAGCTCATCAGCCATCTTTGTTATTATGCCAAAGTAACACTGTTATATTTAAAAATGTTCAGATATATCTGCTCTCCAAATTTCATGCCTCAGAGATCTTTATGCTTCTCCATAATCTACACTGCAGTTCAATATACAAAATTTCTTAAAACAGATTACTTTTCCTATGTTTTATCATTATAGATACTTCCTTAACTGGCAGAAATATTTAGTTGCCATTTCTAAAGAGCCTACAATTTTTATTAAAATTGTTAGTGAAAAAACCTCAAACAATTGTAGAGCTCCAGGGAAAAAGAGTTCCAAATTTGGAAGATGTAGGTGTTGATCAGATCCCCCCTCAGCCTTCTCTTCTCCAGACTAAAAAGACCCAAGTCCCTCAGCCTTTCCTCATAAGAGAGATATCCCAGGCTCCTAATCATCTTTGTAGTCCTTATCAGAGGAGAATGTGAAATTAGCAATTGCCTACAATTAAAAACTTGCTGTTTGCTTTGTTTCGCTAAGGAAATACCTAGGTCTAAGGTATTACTTTACATGCATTGGCTGTATGAAGCTGTAAAACTCAAGGGTGAGCAGAAAACTCTACTGAAACTGCAGGATGAATTTGTTAGGTAAAAAGCAGATAGCAGAAGTTAACCTTGGTCAAATTTTTAACTTCTCTGCCCTTTCAATATGAAATATTACACTGACCCTTGTAATCATCAAATGCTTCCTATTTCAAAAATGGTGGCCTATAAAATTGCAATATTCCTTTAAAAACAAGAATAATTTTATGGCACCTATAACACAGGAAATTGTACTACTGCTGTAATACTTAAGAACTAGAATGTGCTGAAAGCCCATAGTTTCCCAAATATGTTGGTAGTTTTCTTGAATCTGGAACTGCTGGCACTGGGATATTTTTGTCAAAAATTGGCTAATAATTTTACAATTTTGTAATAGTCCCTTTGAAGTAAAGCAGTATCCCGAACATTCCAAGTTGATAAGAACAAATGGGGTTGTCAGAGCTTTTATTAGCTTTTTTTCCCTGACAACACATTTCACTGACTGTTAGGCACCCTCCAAAATAATTTTGTGCATGATCTGAGACATGATAAACTATCTCTCCGTGTTATTGCCATTCTCTCTCCACTCAGAAGGGAAAGGTGATATTAAATCAGATGGAATCTGAAAGGTAAGCTACTGTTTAGTAGTACCAATACTTGGTCTGTCAAATAGTGCGAATTATGTGGTATGAATAAGAGCATGACAACAAAAAGGACTTCAAAGCATATGCAAAGGAGTGAAGATTTGTTGATCACCCAGGGAAATCTCATGGGGCTGCCAGTAGTTTTCTTCTGTGAAACCACTGAATAGGGTAGGGTTTAAGGTTCCAAAATGCACAGAGCATTTAGGGTCTTCACTGGAGAGAGCTTGAAGTTCATTGGTTATACGTAGGTATACGTTGTAACTTGAGGAGGAGTCATTTATTTCTGCTGCTGTCGATCAACTGTTTCTTTTCAGATGCATATTGATTTCCTTCTTTCCACTTGTGAAAACTCATAATAAGACATTGCCTTCCCGATTTTCTAAAAGTAGGTTTGCAACTGTTATGCCAGTCACTAAGGTACAGGATATGTTGAAATTGGCCATGTTTTGCTCCCACACTGAAGTCTAGGTACAATGCTGCTTTTGCTGTGCTGTCCTTGATGTGTTGGTAAATACTATCAGAGAGACATGGAATATACCAATAAATGTTGCTCTGCTAATGCGGATTATACCAGTTTCCCCAGTGATATACATTAAACTAACAAATTGCCTCACTGATAAGCTTATCTCTGTATATAGAAACATATTTTCCAGAACAAGCATGCACAAAATTCTCACATCTGCCATATCATCAAAACTTCATGTTGCGGCAAGCACAAATGGTCTTCAGAAACTAGATCTCATTCTATCTGATAGATTGGGGCAGTAAATCCAATGTTGCAGCTTCTGAACTTGTGCAAGGACCAGAACCACACAGCTTGTGGTCACAGGTATTTGCTTTGCTGAATCTGATCCAGTCCTTCTGTAGCTGATAAGCTTATATGTGATGTGTCACAGGTTGCACCGTTCTCTTGGTTTAACAGCATTCAGTTGTGAGATTACAATACCAACACTTCTGGAAGAAAAATTTGGGGTTTATTTGGTAATTATTATTGACGGTAGGATATGTTGTGCCATTGATTTTTGTAAAGATCTTCAAAAGAGGGTTTTTGTTAAAGTAGATAGCATTGTATGACTGAACAAAATACCTGCAATAAGAAAGGACAAATGGAAGTTTAAGAGCATGAAATCTGGTGTTGGTTTTTTTTTCCAAATAGAAAAAGGTTTTTTTTAACCTAAAATTATATTTACCAAATAAAAATGTAAATGAGAACCTAGTCTAACCTATTAAAATATGTTTGTTTCAGATCAAACTGTTTCCTATTATGACATCATTTTTATCACATTAAGAAAATTATCACAGAAATATTATAAATGCAACAGTGATTGAAAACACTAATAGAATACTAATGCATCTTTCTATGGCCTGTTCTTGCTAAATTACTTCCAATGTTTTCTTATAGAAACAACCAGAACAAAATTAATCTTACTTCACTGATTCTTGTGGTTAAGCAGTGAATTAGAAATATCCTTAAACATTATAGAACTGTAACTAAATCCTTTAAAAATAAAATCTTTTACTGATGGCTGTAACTGCAACAGTAACTGGGTTGATGAGGAAATGGACATGATTTCATAAATACTTGTGTACCCTCTCTCCCTCTCTTCCCTGATAGTTTCAACAAAAGGAAATACCCCAACTTGATTAAACTTTATCTCATTTCATATCATAATTGCTTGTAGATCAGTGCGTTCATATTTACTATGAAGATTTATGTGGGGAAAAGGGAGGCAGCATTGAACAAAGCAAGTAGAGGAAGCCAAAACCAGAGATGTATGAGAAAGTAGGGTCTTTGAAGTCAAAGGCAATTCCTCAAGGGTATTTAGCAAGGGTTGTTTAGGTAGGTGAATTGAAATTTGACCTGTGTAACTCTACAGTATATGTGTTGGTAGAGGGTGCTTCCTGAACCAAAATAGCAATGAAGCAAATTGTTCTTCACAAGGCATTTTGTAAACATGTGATTTGATCTGCAGTATTGTGAAGTATGTCTTTAACTGATATAAAAGAAGAGTGTCTTAATTAAACTCTCTCTCATGACCACATTTTCATTTTAGTGTTTGTGTTCCCACTTATAAAATGAAACAATGGATGTTTAATGTACTGCAGCTCTACAGATGCACCCATGTAACATTCTTATATTCCTGTACTTAAAATCCCATTACCAGTTCTAACGTAATCTTCTAGTTTATACAAATGTGCACTGAACAAAACATTGCAGTCTTGTGTGCTGTCAATTAAAGTAAATACAACCCCAGTAAAAGGTGTAATTGAACTCATCAGTTACAAGGAAATTATTTCCACCCTTTTCTTTTTCACTAGCTTGTGTCAAAAACTCATATAGAAGTAGAGCTCCATTGTTAATACCATGGCCCTGACAATTTGAGCAGTTTTTTATGAGGGTGAAAAACATTATGTAAGTTCTCACACTCTATTGTGTGATCCTGCTTATGACTGAGCCTTTTTTATTTTTCCAAGAATGCCAGAGGAACAAGCAAGCAGTAGGCAGTCACTGACTTTGATCACTCTATTAATAAAGCCTTGTCTGTCTGCTGCTTCTCTTCTTGTTTACAACTACTTCTTCATGTTTTCCAGTGTCTTTATTTATTGCACATAGATTTTGTGCCATACAGAAATCATTATTATGGTGTCTGCATTTAAGGAAACCCAGTGTAGTACGATCCTGTCATTTACATGGTTTTTACAAACTAATATCTATCAATTGTTTCTACTGTTCTGAGTTCATTAGCTAAAAAGTAGCCAAAATCTTTCATGAGTTCAAGGGGAGTGTGGCTTGTCTTTGAATCAAAGCTAAGATAAAAATATCTTTTAATATACTAAAAATAAGATAGAATATATTCATTATGTCTTGTAAAATATTATAAAATATTAGAATTTTTCATAATATATAATAATAAAATAGTTTAAAAAGGCACAATAATTTTATGTAATAATATGCTATTTTTAGTTATGTAATGATTATGCAATATAAAAAAATTATATATGAAGTAATATACAACATATTATATAGGAAGATATGATAAACTCTAAATTCCTAAGGTTCATAACTCCTCTGAGTTGAGATACCTTTAAGGCTGACACCTTGAGGCCAGGACAGAAGCCTCAAATACCACCTGTTGAGGAATGCCAATGCATCGTGAGTATTTATACTAAATCTGAGAAAGGGAAATTGTAACTAAAGTCTCATCCACCTCACCATATCCATGTTGTGAAATACACATTGATTTTGTGGATGTGGATGGTCTTCTCTCTATCCCTGCACACATAGGACCTAGAAGTGGCACCTTTTGGCGTGCTAGCATTGCTTGCTTATGAAGAAATTCCCAACTGAAGCCCTGTATGAGCTTATATGCTTGCTTAGATATATACATATCTAATTATTGATCTGTGATTTGTGCCTTTATTCATACGTATATGTATTGATTAGGGATACCTTCTAGTAAGTTAGTGTTAATCTTGCCATTTTGGAATCTTTAACTAAGTTGCCATTCAGTTGTTTACTCATTTTGTAAACCCTTAAACTGATTAATGATTAAGTGCTGTTAAAAGTCTACTTCTCAACCTATCTCACATCATTAATAAATTCTGAATTGGTGCTAAATCATAACTGTGTCAAATATTTTCACCAGCAATAGTCGTAACAAGAGTAAGAAAACCATTTATCTAAGATGTCCTGTTTGGGAATGTTCCAAATATGAGATTATACATTTTAAGAAAAGAGAAGCTACAACTTCACAGCTGCAGAAAGCAAGAGGCGGTGATAAGAGCTGGAAGGAATGCAAGAGAAGCAGAAAAGAGGTACAAGAAAGAGTGTTCATTTTTAGTATTTTCTTTCTTCTTTTATAGTCCTAACATCACGCTGCCTTCAGTGAACACCCAGCACGCTTAAGATTCTTACAAGAGATCTGCTTTGCTCTCTACTGGATGCAGTCACCTGGAACAAGGCAAAAAAAATTTCACAGTACCAGGCTAAGACTACATTTTTTAAGCTGAATTGTTAGAGACATAACACAGTGCCAATGCAGCAGAAGAGAGGAGAAACTTAAGGCAGAAAGGAGAGACAGTGAAATAGCATGTAATTGAATGATGAATAAATAGCACAGCACTAATTAAACACTAAATAGCCATGTCTTGCAAATATATTGGAGAAAAGGCAGCAATGAAATGGGGAAGCCAAAAGCTCTTGGTTTGGTGCTAAACCATTTCTGGTGTAGTGGTGTCCTGATGATCAGAGAGTTGTTGGCTGCTTTCAAGCCCTCTGGTTGTCAGGGGCACAACTTCTACGGTGCTGAGACTCCAGTCAACACCACGCTAGGAGTCAACTAGCGGTCATCAGGACAGAGATTTTACATCAGTTTTGATCCACTGTGACATGAAAAATCATCCCTACACAATCCCTCTTACCATGAAAAAAATGGTATAGTGAAGTGAAAAGGCAAGCAGAAATCTGATCCTCCCAGTGTCCCTCATCCAAGATAATTACTGCATCTGTCACTGGGATCATGCAGACTAGATGGGAAGAGTAGTACATGGTTAAGATTAATGTTGCCAGGTTTCCAGCCCTGGAAGTGTTCAAGGCCAGGCTAGGTGGGGCTTTGAGCAACCTGCTCTTGTGGAAAGGGTCTTTGACCATGGCGAGGGGGCTGGAACTTGATGATCTTTAAGGCCCCTTCTAATTCTAACCATTCTGTGATTCTGCATTTCTTTGGCACGCTTCCAAATAATTTAATATAATTTTTTTTTTCTTTGCTGACTGATACTAACCTTTACTGTTTTCCTAAGAGTTTTCAAGGAATTTCCACTTAGAGATGAATTTTCCAAGTCATATTATTGATAAGTTAGAACTGGAATTTTTAGTTTGTGTTTTATACTTTTGTCACGTATTTTAATTAATGGGATTCATCATCAAAATCACATGACAATCTTCCTTTGTTATAAGACATAATAAAGACAGATTTAGGTCTGTAGTTTATATTGTATGCTATTTTTACAAAATACAAGAGTGATTAGACTTGAATATCTCTTAGAATGTAGATGACAAGAAACATGTATAAAGCACTGGCTTTCATTTTACAGAAAAAAATACAACAGGTGTCACAGTAGACTGAAATAAGTAATTTTCATGCCCCATAAAACTACATGCAGGAATAATTCAGATTCTTGTCTGAAGCAGTAACCAATTGCACACAAAAAAATAATTGTCTCTCTCATATTGTAGGAATACAGATTTACTGAATTCTTCAAATAGTTAATAATAACCTCTCTTATTTAATCCACATGGTAATTCTGCTTGTTGATCTTGGCATGTGACATAGTCTTACCAGGTGGATGATAATAATGAAAGGTTCTTTTTCCTTGTTTTCACTACAGTTTTTTGTTTATTTTATATTCCCAGTATAGGACTATTGCATTTGACTGTCTATGATAACGTGGAAATATCATTTGTTTGAGTGAGTTTGTGATTTATACTTCAGTACAGGTTCATCAGAATTTTGTTTCTTGTCATGCAGGTTGGTTGGCTGCTGCAAGCACTCTTTTTTTTTCTTTTTTCT
>VXBW01000258.1:136395-262412 GCA_013400375.1 Thinocorus orbignyianus
AAGAGTCAGAAGCATAAAAAAAGAAGTCACACACTAAGGCACAGTTGAGATGAGATATAACAGAAATAAAACTCACTTTTGGAACATACAAAAGTGAACAGTAATATATTTGTTCTGTGCAGCACATTGTCTTTATATTCCTGTAGTGTTTCTTTTATTATTTATGCCATTTTAGATAAAAGGAAATTAGAAATAAAATTAAAAAAAATCCCCAGGGAACAAATTTGAATCCTCTAACAAATCAGCAAGAGGATGTATTTTATTTGGAATTTTAAACTCCAGTTGAAAAAGAGAGGAAAGACATAACTTTGTAGTGGTGACTTTTGTTGTAAGCAGAACTTGGAGGACTATCTTGAACTATATACTTTAGATACAGATTCGCTATTTTCTTCCTTTTTGAACCTGCTCTAGGTGCAAGTCTCTTGCACAGCTGAGGCAATAGGCTGAATGTGTTCTAGGCTAGCTACACATAAAGCATCAGATACATGCAGTCTTGCCTATTTTTTTTTTTTTTTTAGTTGATATTCATGTCTCACAATAAATTTCTCTTATTCTAAGTATAGCTGAATCATTTTCAACGTGTGTCTACTCTGGCTCTGCTGCTGAAAATCTGAGCATCTTTGGTTTTGGAAGGCTTGAGTCATGATGGATATATCACAGGAAGTTTAAGAGCTGCTTCCTCTGTGATTAATAAAATGAAAGCTTTCTAAAATGTATTATCCCCTGTGTAAATTGTCAGACAGTAAACGAAGAATAAGTGACAGTACCATCTGCTGTACTGTAAGCAGCATCAAATGTGGGTGTCTAAATTTTGTGAAAATCAATTAATTTGCTCATCTTAGTTCAGCCCCTCCATAGCAATTGTCAACTTATTTTTGCTGAACATGATTGCTAGATCAAACTGTGAAACTACAAGAACTAGTCCAAAGAGCAGTCTTTTCTCGCTTGTCTTATATTTCTGTGCAAATTTTTGGATATATAGGTAAGATTTTGGCATCTTGCAACCAGTTAGAACGGGCACCTTCCTTCCTATCTGTGCTCATGAAACTTCTATTGTATTATTTAAGATAGGCACAGTCCTCTTAAATGAATGGCAATTGCTATAATATTATTGACCTCCATGGAATTTCACACAGATGAAGTAGCAGCAAGAGCTTCATTAACGCATTAGAATACTGGTAGAAAGAATTCAGATCATGGAATCCAAACAATGAAGTTTTTAAGGGTATACCAAACTTCCCAGGAACAGCCTATGCCATAAGTACAGAAGAAAAACAAAATCACATTTCAGCCTTAGCTGAAATGAATAACTACGTCAAGTGTGCATTCCTACTTGGACATTTTAAATAATAGCATTATATTTTCTCAGGAACATAAGGGTATAGAAATCATGATTTGAATGTGGACAGCAGGGATTTGTTTGGGAGAATCTTGATTAATGTTGACGATCAGAACAGGAAACATTTTTAGGAGGAATACAGGAATGCTTTTGGCTGCTATATTACAGATATTATCATCAAATTCATGTCAGAAGCCTATCAACTAGAGAAATGAATCTGGGAGAGTGGACGCTCTTAAAAATAAACATTTGTCTCAGATTTGGTCCAAGGCTTGAGATTCAAGCGAAGGTTTCTGTTGACATAAGAAATGAGAACATAGCCATTCATATGGTTTATGATGAGTGGCAGAATTTTAAGGCTGACTGATAGCCTTGATACAAAGGTAGAGGTTTTAAATTTAAAATCTGTCAAGGAGAAGGTTAAGGCTTGTGCTTTATTAGGAGTGAGGACAAGAGGGTGCTTACTAGGGCATCATACTAGTGAGAATGGCTTGGATATTAGTCTCAACAACTGTCAGATCTGGGAAGAACATCAAAACTGTATCATTAAAATTATTGGATTGGTGAATATTTCTCTGTAAACTCAATCATAAATTAAGAGTGATGTTCAGGGTGGCAGAAAAGGGATCTACCCCAACCAGGCAGCAGGGGATTTATCAAGCAGCCCTTGATCCTTTCTCTCTTCCCTTGTACCCCTCACTCCCCCTCTTCAGTTTAGCTGCTCGAGGGCAACCACGAACTGATTCTACACCCACCCAGCATTTAATTCTGTAGGGTGGTCACTGTATACCCTATCTTATTTGTTAATTGAAGAGCTGTATGTGTAAACTCGGCTTTTAATTATTTTTTTTCTGTCCTCTTTTAAACCTCATAATGCACTACGCAATTTCTTAAATTAAACTTTCTTTTTAACACAAATCTGTTTATACATAACTTATTCAACTTATTCTCTCTTCCCTTATCAGAATTATGCTTTGTAACTATGTACATTCCCATTTTCTAGTGGTTCACATCATAGTGTGATGATAAAGGAAAGAAATCTCTCAGTTCTTCATTTTATTGTGATATGACTAAATCCAACCCTTTTCAGTAACAGAATCCCATGGGATGTAACAGAAAGGCATAAGAAAAAAAAAAAAAAAAGTTGTGATCTCAAACTTTTTGACATGAGGAAGTTCAATGCCTCTTTTTGCCAAAGAAGACGATTTCAGAAATTGATTTAATGTGAAAAACAATCCTGTACAAAAGATTTCTAGCCTCAGGTCAGTCTTGCCGTGGTATACAACCTGAATTCCTGTTCTTCCTAGCTGTATCTTGGAGATGTCCCATGAACTACAGTGACTAAGAAAACCAGGTACGCTCCTTCTGTGGGAAATATTGTGTACTTGTGTACATTAACTGGTGGGTATTGAGTAGATGAAATGACAGATGGAGAAGGAAGGCTCTTATCTGCAAGGGTACAGAATAGCTGTGGGGCATTTCTGATCTTTAAAGTGTAGCCAGTATTTTCCTCTGCAAATTTCTTCAGAGTTCCCGAGTGGTAACGCCTTGCTCTACTGGAACCTCTGCTGCCAATCTGCCTTCAGCAAGTGCACAGAATGTTATGGCAAAGCATTGGCTAATTCCCACAGTGCGAATACTTACTGCTTGCTTGTTTTTATACCTTATGTTGGAATTTCTAGTAGCTATTATTCAGTAGATCTCAGATAGGGAGGTATATTAGCACCTTGTTAAAGACAAGAACTATTATCAATCACATATTTCCAGGTTATAAGGAAGAAAGAGAATTAGGCATTTTTCTGTTACTGCAAATAGCAGCTGCAATAAAAGATTTATCTCTGGTAGTTTAAGGGTTTGAACATATAAAAGCTTTGCTAGCTTATTGCATTATCACCTTCTAACCACTTGTACAGCCTCCTTCCTGGCAGGTGTAGAACAAAAGCACAAGTGGATTTTTCCTGTGCACTTCATTCCATAATCTGGAAGTTTACTTTGACTAGCCATAAAGACGTTGTTTTCCCTCATGAAAGTTTATGGACTTCATACTAAGCTGCTATTAGGTAAAATAGATACTAGTTAATTTTAACTTAAAGCCTAAGAGCTAATGTTAAAAGCAATATAATCCATCAGAAAGCTAGGATACACAGATATGAGCATCACCATGAGAAGAAGATTTTCTGAGTGCAGAGGATTACGCAGTAGTAAGCCCGGGGATTTCTGAACAGGAAAGCTGAAGATGGCTCTGTTTAGTTTGTTAGCATTCAGGGAATCACTGTTCCACACTTCCTTCATTCTATCTTACTCCCCAAAACTCCTTTTTTCTTGGCAGAGAAAGAGTCCAAAGAGACTATATCCACACTTAATGTCTTCTTGTTCATAATACAAAGTATTCTAGCCAGGTCTCAAATAGTGGCTAACTTCTTGGTTCAAGGAGCAAAAATACTAAACCCACAGCTGCTCACAAGTAATTAACAAGGCAGGAAAAGTCAGGAGATCGGCTAGCAAATAATGAAAGGATTTTTTTTTTTGGTTTATTTGTTTTCAAAAAGATAACTGATGGTGTTTTCTTTTCTTTCAGCCTATTAATTTAACTCTTCTGAGTCTGAGCTTTTAACATTTCTGGATTTTTAGATATTTTTTTTTCTCCAGAAAAACATGGTTTTCTATTTCATTGTTCCAATTTTTGTTTCATATTAAATCAAAAGTTTTGTGTAAATATTTAATCTAAAAAAACCCCAGTCTTATTTCTCTCAGAAGAAACTTCCCCGGAATAAGATGCTATATACTACCCGAGTTACTTGAAAAAAAGAGGAAGGACTAATGTTATCACCCACTTTCTTACATGTAGAATTTGAGAGTCAGAATAGTACTTATCCAGATTCACACAAGAAATTTTGCATAACAAAATCTAGAAACTTTTGTGAGATCTTTATCAATGGTAGCTGATGTATAAAAAAGAAACTGATTTATTCACCTGTTTTGATTCTAGTAAAGCTAGTGCATATAAATATTTTTTTTTTAGAAAAGGTCACATATACAAGAAAATGCCAATCATTCTGGCTTGCAGTGATATGTTACTCAGCTTTGCCTCAAATGTAATCCTTTCCTATAATTCTTCCTTCCAGGTGCAAAAACAGTTAGTTGTCAAGTGATCAGGGACTAGAACGTTTTATATTGTGAGAGACATGGAGCTTCTTTGTCTGCTAGTTATAATAATTCCCCTTATACTGACCTTTAGTAGAAAAGATGAGTATAGAAGGAATATCATAGGATCATAGATTCACAGAATGGTTTGGATTGGAAGGGACTTAAAGATCATCAAGTTCCAACTCTATGTTCCTTAGTACATGTTGTTGTTTTATTTCGTTTTGGTAGAAATGGAAAGAAAACATTTTCACCTTTGGGAAAGGGATGGACTTTTGCTTACATATTGGGCTTTCAATTGAGACACCCTAAATTCAATTTCTAGCTGTATTTTAGGCTTATTTTTTAGTTACCTAATATTTCCTTTTTGGATTTATGCTGGTTTCCATTTGATTAGCTAATTAGATACCACAAGTGCCTCAGTATGAGTTTACTTCAGGAACAGGTTTCTCATTCCCACTTCAGGAACAGGTTTCTCATTCCCACTCTGGGAATGTCCCAGTCAAATCTAACTACACCAGCACTAAAGGGTGGGTGAGAGCCAGCAGGCTAATGTAGAATGTGAATAGGCACTTTTTGTTCAGGTTGATGAGGTGGTTCTGTGTGTGATTCAGAAAACACTCAGAAGTAAACACTGTCTTGAAAAAGTTGTTTTGTTGGGGTTTTTTTTGTTTTTGGTTTTTGTTTTTTGTTGTGTTTTTTTTTTTTTCCCCAATGAGCTCTTTTTAAAAGCTATATTCTTTTGATATTATTTAGTAAGAAGCAGCTTTATTGAACTGTTTGTCGAATTGCTCTTTGACAGGGAATTGAGTACTTTCCAGAATTTTCTGCCAGCAAAATAAAGTAATATGTACTTCCTGCTGGCCTTACTGTTATTTGTTGGATACATAAGGCTGGGTCCTAAGCTCGATTTCATGTTTCTCTGCCACTTCAAAATGATAGTGCTCTCACTGACATGTACTCACCCTCCTAGCTAGCTTGGCATCTTCCATTTGCCACTTATTCAGTGAACATATCTTCCAGTTACCTTTTTTGACGTTGCTCAGTTTATTCCCTCTTGTGCAGAAACTCACTGTCAGGGAGAGTTCAGCAGTATATAATAGCCCCAAATGTGTCCCCCTGCTCATGAGAAAAAAAACATAGTTCATCCTAAATTGTTAAAAAGTTATTGTGTCAACCTGAAGCAATACTAGAAAGTAGATTAGCAAGAAACTACATCAAGTTGTTTTGGAGTATTTCAGAAACAGAAGTACTTTTGACCACAGATGGAGCAGAGGAAGGACAGACATATTATCAGTGTTGGCAAGAGCAAGAAACAGGTTAAATGAGACAAACCCAAATAGAAATACTGGGCGGCTGCTCCATGACCTTTCAGTGGGAGGTAAAATATCTCCATGGCTTAGGCTGATTTAGGTTCAAGCTGGAGGAAAATTCTTACCTAACTCCAAAACTACTGATCAGGTTCTGCTTGAGCAGAACAGCATGAAAAGCATTCCTAAAATGTCTTATGCCTCAGACTTATTTCAGTTATCAGAGCACCTGCATGTCATTTGGTGATCCTTCATCAAGCTATTCCAAACACCTGGTGATTCACAAGATGAAGATTCCTTTCTCTGATTCCCCTCTACCTGTTTGAATAAGTCAACGTGATGATTTTAAATGTAGATGATTGGAAGAAGAATACCTTCCCTGGTCCTTGCAGAATCAGCTGAAGTCTTGATGTGCAACATGTAAGTACTCTTTCTTTTCACATACCAAGCAGACTAGCTGTATTTTCCTGGTCTTGAAAGGATGGGTGAACCACAGAAATATTAAAACTGTCATTTGTTGTTCCAGATCACACTTTGCTAAAAGTCCACAAGTTAGCACGGGACCGCTTGGTGCTTTACAATCCAGTAAGGGTTAATAAGATTCCTCAGAGCCACTGAGTGCCATTCTTGGGTACCTTGCCTATTTTATTTCCAGGTGCATTGGTAAAAAAGACTAAAAATAGAAAGCCAAAAAAATGCATCCTTTACTCATGAGGCAAGGGACCTAGTGATGAAGTTAATGGAAAAGGTTGAGATGTTAAATTATTTCTTTGCCTCCATTTTTACTAGAAAGGTGTACTCTCAGGTCCACTGTGTCATGAGACAGAGGCTGAGGGAATGAAAGCTTTGTGATGGCTGGAAGAAGGCAAACATCTAGAAGAAAACATCTAGAAACTAGAAGACAGTAAATTTTTACAGCAGGTTCCTTTCAGTTCACATATTACCTGATTCAGGACTAAAAAAGTTTCCAAATGGTGATACCCCTGCTATAGAGGAGGTCATATATGTGTAAGAATTAACATGCATGCACATGTTCTCTTTTGCTCAAACACTAACTCAAGTAAAGCCCCATGTGGTCTGCTGAGAATATATTTGTGCTATAACTACAGTCAGTCTTGTTTTCTGAGTTGTATTCCTATCATGCCTCTGCTCTTCTTTTGGGAGCAAGGCAGATAGCAGGGCTGTTGCTAAGCAGCAGTTGTTGCCAGAATGTTATATGTGTAATGTTGTGGTAGTGGATTAAGTGCCACTGAAGTACATCACTTCTGAAGCCTTTCTGTCTGTTATCTGTTGAAATGATTTATAGCCACAGTATTCAGCCCAGTGCGTATATCCATTTTCCCCCTTCCATCCATCCCTATTGCCTGGTGAATTTAAGGCTGTCTGCATTTCTCATTGTTAGTATTCTGAGGAAACCCTTGAGCTACAGTGCTGGAGTAAAAGTTTACCTATGACTGACTTGCTTCTGACAAATATGACCCCCGGTCTTAGTATCAATGGAGGTGACTCTTAAGAAAAACAAAGTTCCCTATATGAATATCTTCTTAATCCTTGTTTTCTTTTCCCATAGAGAATCTCTTTTTTTTTTCCTCATAGTCGGAGTTGTTGTGGCCAACTCCTGAACTACTGGTTGTAGAAAATGTCTCCGAGAATATTTTTTTCTACTTGTGAGAAAGTTATTTCAATGACTGAGATTTTCATTTCCATTTTGAAGGGCACAATTAAACAATGCAACTAAACATTGATGCACAATATTTTGGTATTTGAACTGTTTTCAAACAAGCAATTTCTTGAGAAAGGTAAGAAAAGAGTTTGATAGCTGTTTTGCTATAGCTGTGTAAACAGAAATGCCATTAACTTGCAGCAAGACTGAAGAAGTCAGGCTCAGATAAGGGAGAATATCCCTGTCTGTTCTTTATGCTGTCTTGGCAGGAGACACTTAGTTCCAAAAAACCTTTCAGTGAAAGTGGAATGACATTGTCCACAAAAAAATGAGTCTTCCCTTTTAGCAAGTCCATTTAATCCGCAGTACAGGCAGAATAGCTCTGGCTCCATCTATACACATGCCAATAAGTCTTTAAAACTGTTCTTACATATTTGCAAAGTCTAATTGGTTTACCTTCAATAACAAAAAAAAAAAATTACTTATTTTCCTTCTATTTATTTTTGCTTCTTCTGTCTTGAAGTGCTACAGTTTTTGCTTAAGAACTATATTACATGTGCATTCGTAAAGAAACTGTTGTGTTTGGATATTAATCTGATTTTGGTCTCTTCCTATTCTAGCAGTGCAACTGATAGCTAGGGTGAAGAAATAAGCAAATTTGTGGCTTTGGAGGTGGGAAAAGGGGAAACAAAGCGCAAAACAGTACAATAATGTACTGATGCTTCAGTTCTTCCAGTCATCTCTTTCTCTGTAAATAGGTGCAATCAGAGTTTTTCACTGCTGCTCAGGCACTTCTTGTTATAAATCAATCATCAGTTCCTACAATGACACTCATTAAAACCCCAAACACCCAGATTGCTATGCTTTGGGAAAAGAAAATCACAGCACACAATTGGGTGATGTTACACTGTTTTCTGGCCCTCTGATACCTGGTAGATACAGGTACAATCACCTCTGATGACTATTGCTAAGAAAATAAATTGGCAAGCATCTCCCAGCACTGCCGTTCTAACAATGTTTATATTCACACGGAGCTATTTGAGAGCAGAACTGAAGGAAAAAATAAAAAAAAATCCACACAAAAATGTAGCACATGAGGTTGATGTGTTCCTTGTACAGTCATTAAATGATGACCTGTGGTTTTTTTTAAAACTTTTAGACAGGTCTTAGATTTTAATGTAAGGTCGAATGAAAACTGATCAGTTGTCATAAATGTGAGAGAGAAGAATACATACAAAAGAGAACTTATCCTGGCATGAAAAAAAGTCAACTGGTTGCAGCTGTCAGAAGAATATATGCCAGGGCAATAAATTAGCCAGAGTCCTTTGCAGAGTCTGTTCATATTTCATATTGAGTACTTGTTTCCATTTGACTTGGTGAAAAGAAGGTCAGTTTGTAAGTAGCTCCCTGTGAAATTGCCAAGAATATACCACCAGCCAGTGAAAACTGATGTAACACTACTGACGTTAACAGAAATAAATAGGGAGACATTGTGATGACTACTTATTATCAAAGTTTATTGATTTGAGTTCCATCTCTGCTGGTTTAATGTCTTTGCCAACACTCTTTCATTTTTCTGTGAATGGATGTTTCTGCCTTCTGCAGCTTCGCAGTACTTGAATGTGTGGGTGAATTAAAGTTGTGCATTTATTCTTCAATGAAAGACAAAAAAAGAAATCAGCTTGATATATTATAAAGAAATCAACTTAATATATTTGTAATACTTGTTGAGCCACATTCTGTAACCTTTAACACGTTTGGTTCTCAGATATAAGTTGTGGAAAATAAATGGAAATTGGTGCTGATACAGTGACAGCAAGAGAGAGAACAGGAGGAGAAAAACTATGCTTAATCTCTTCTTTCTCATTTGCTTCTCTGTAATGTCGTGCCTGCACTGTCTTGTCCATCTTGCATTTAGATAAGGATGATCTCTGCTCTTCATTCACTGCCCAGCCTAAGTCTAGGACTTTGTGGATATGATCATATAGGCCAGGTAGTACCTATTAATTACTGAGAAAGTACCTGGTTGTCTTAGGTTTTGAATGGGATTTTTTTTTCAATGGACCTATGAAACTTTCCTTCCCAGGATCTGAGTAAGAGACAATGAAGTAAAATAGAATGAAGATGGACTGCCTTGCTTTCCAATCTCTTCTATCGCTTTCCGTCCCCCTCTGCTGCCTTGTCTTTTGAGATTAGAGTGATGAATAATTAATTTCAACTTTAAATGTACCACAGTTCTGATAGAGTAGTGCCATTTTTCTTGTACTGGTGTTTCTTCCAACTTCTGGTGATCTAGAAATAAAACTTGCAAATGCAATTCTATCACCTCACTTCCCATTAAATTTGAAAATCAGCCTCTGTCATCTCCCCAGGGGTGTTAAAGAATGCAGTAACATCAGTACACACTTCTTTGTCTCACCATTGCAGTGAAACAGTAAAGCCAGTACACAGAATTCAGGTTACCACTGGTCTCACGCAAGTGAAAATATATATAAAAGTCACTAGATGCAAAGGAACCAGGATTATGTATCTAGGGATGCTGCCTAGATATGTAGGGATGGAATCAGGAAAGCTAAAGAACATTTGGAGCTGTATTTGGCAAGGAATGTGAAGAATAATGAGAAGGGCTCCTACAGGTAGAAGGAAGACAGAAAAGGAAGAGAAATGAAATTTTGTGTTGGTTTTGTTGGGTTGGTTTATTTTTTTAAGAATGGGGATGCTGATTTGTTTTAGTCTGGGAAAGCATAGGCAAATTTCTCATCTAGATATGGTATACACAACTAGAAATGTGGAATTTTAATCTTTGGAGTTTTTCAAGATTCAGCTAGACAAAGCTATGGCTGACATGATCTTATCAAAGAGTCATATAATATCTCAAGCTGGAAGGGATCAAGTACAACTCCTTGCACCACAGAGTTATTTATTATACTGTTAAGTGTATGTTTCTTTGGTAATATCTTACAGGGTGTTTCTGTAACTTCTGCCCATCAGAATGTCATAAAGCCTCTTAAATTCTTGTATTCAGTAATTCAAAGGCAGAACAAGAGTTATGCAAAGAAAAACAGCATAGTTTTTGTAGGTTTTAAAAATATATTTTAGAGTTACATAAATAATACTAGTTCCCAGAAAATAAGTTTTAAAAAGAAAAATTCTCAGGGTTGAAATCCCATGCAAAAGATTTAATGTCCCTCCATTTTGTTGAAGGTACTGACGCACTTTGGAAAGACGAAATGATGCATTTTCATGCATATGGGTAGTTGTGAGTACGACAAATTCTCCACCACCTGGAGACTTTTTGGTCCTATTCAACCATATTTTCTGGCAGTCTTTACTGGGAAGATGCATTAGTTATGCACCATAGCACAGATACAATCTTGGAAAGAGAGAAAAAGTACAAAGAATCCCATCCATAGAGGCTGTAGTTACCTGATGGTTGCTTGAGGATGTGGTCCCAGGTGGCTATGGCAGTGATGCTGTCCTCTGACATGCGAAAGTTTGTCTTGGATGCACTGATACTGGACTGGATGTTCTCCAGAGGTCCCTCCCAACCCCATATCATTCTGTGATTCTGCAATACTAGATTAAATTTGAAAATAATAATAATAATACAACTTCTTGTGGTTTTACACAATCCAAAATGACATTTTAAGATGCTGATGCTAGCACACAGCACCGTCACAGAACTCTAACAAAGCACCAAAGATTTTCATCTTTTCATTTCAGAGAGATGGTTTAAAAGAATATAGACAAACCAGTTTCCTTATTCTGCAAAATTTCAACTAGTAGTGTGATGTTCCTCGTCTTTTCTAGGTTTAAAATCTCTTCTGGTGCTACTGGCATCCCCTGTGTAGTCTGCTCTGATGCAATAAGATTTCTGCTTAAGCATGTCTTTCCCTTCTGATAGAGGCACTTGTTTCTTCTGTGAGACCTGCAGTTAAGCAGCAGTCCTTCAGCCAGATTCCCTCTTGCTGCTCTCCCCATTGTATTTTTGTGGACCAGAGGTACTAATATTTTCACTTTCATCTGCTATTTGTGGAAATCTGTAGGAAGAGCCTTGCGCACCCTATGCGAGGTGCTAAGTAACGATACACAGATTGAGGTAGATTCACAGTGCATCGCGTGGAGATTTTCTGTCATCTGTTGAAAAGGTGTACCTGGTTTTTGCACAGATTAAGGAACAGTAATTCCTCAGATAGCAAGAACTTGTCTAAGATAAATAAAGTTAATACAGTGCTTATAGATTGAAAAGATAACCAGAAGAAATAGCAAAAACTAATCCACTTATTCTCACAGAAGGTACCTGGGTACGGTTCGTGACAATTTCACAGTAGGAAAAGATATGAAGACAACCTTTTTGTTCAACTCCAATTAAAAAAAAAAAAAATCTCCAAGTATCTATGGTCACTTAGACTTAGCTAAGATGCTATAGCCCTTTTTTTACAGTCTCTGGCGTATTTCATAGTTAAATTCTCTCTTGTGAAATTGAGTAACTGTAATACAAACTACACGGTACATACTTTGAATTTCAAATGTGAAGAAAGGAGCTTTTTTCTTATGCAATTACATTTTCCACAGATTATTAAAACTGTCCTGTGAGCTGTGTGCCACTTATTCATTCATTATCTGGGTGTCTGAAGGTGCTGATGTTAGACAGAAAAATAATTGTTTATCAGATATTCAGCAGTATCTTGTCTTGAATATTTCTATTAGTCAGAGGAACTGTACCGTGAATTTCAAAATCAGCACTACTGGGCTGATGAGAGTTATTGAAAACCTCATTTTAAACTGTTTGTGGTCACGGTCTTTCCCTGGGTACCGTAACAAGTTTGTTGAAACATGTTGTTTTTTAAGCTTGTGTTCCTGTGAACTGTTTTGTACTGGAAGCTGCTGAGGAAGTATTTTCGACTTCAGTCCCTCACCATGGAAAACATCGTCATTCTGGCATTCAGAACAGACTAAAAGGTCCAATTTTCACAAAGTTTAAAAAAAAAACTAAAATAAAAAAGGCAAATTACTGAAAGCAAAAATTATAGGATTAAGGAAGAACAACATAAAAGAAACTTAACAAGGATTAATAGACTTTATAGTGTAACACTGGTTTATTTAACGTGACTCATGTTTGCAACTGTAAACATACTAAGGGCATCTTTTAAATATAAAATGATAGATACAAATGAGGAAAAAAAAAAAGAGGGGAGAAGGGAAGAAGGAATACAAATCTGGCCACTGAAAAAATACTAACAGATCACATCGTATGGTGGTTATATTAGACTATTCATGAAAAGTGGGAAGAAGAAAAGAGAAGCAAATGTTTTATAGAACAGTCAAAAAAGAGAACGTAGTTTGAAAAGCCATCTTCTTTGCAAAGGGAATTGCTCTTGAACATTTGATTAAAGAAAACACTTGGAAAGGTAACAATAAAATACAGCAGTATAGTTTAAAAGAGAGGTCATGCTTAGCAAACATAATTAGTATTATAAAGAAGTGGTAATGAAAACTGATGATATAGAAATAGAAGGCAAAGAATTAACTTGATAATTTAGTACCCAGAGAATAGGAAAGTGATAAATGAATGCAGCATTAATTGCCAAGGTAGTTGTAAGTGCTACATTAAGATCTGTGATCTGGAGTATTAATTTGTCATCTGTAACTGTACATATTTCCATAACATGCAGTGTGGGGATTTATATTGGTCAGTCTTTAAGAAGTGGACTGGGACAAAAGAAGATAAAAATTAATGACAAGGATTATACAGTTTAGTGGGCTACATGGTAGCCTGAAGCACTCTCATAATAATTTTTGTATGACATAAATCCTTGATTAATTTATTTCCATTATGTAAGCAAAATGAAATTCAAATAAATAAGGATTTTTCAGGATATCTTTGTATATTGCATGTTACAGAGAATAAAGATTCTGGAAAATAAAGACTTGACCTTGTTTGGTTATTCTACCTGAAAAATCATGTTCTTTAGTTGTCGTAAGGTTGGTCATATGGGCTTACAACTCCTCAACCCATGGCTAAAATATCATATGCATGTACATTAATTACTTAGTATAAGACTTTTCCAATCTAAAAGAACCTGTACCATGTTCTATTAAAATGTTCTGGCTCTTTTCTGTAAGGTGGTATAAGGCTTGCATATTTCCTGCAAGATGAGGAGGGCGTGAAACGTAAAGGGATAGTGCCATAACATGCAGAAATACATAGAATATACAGAAATATACAGAAACAGTGATTCTTCTTGAGAGCTTAATCTTCGTAGTTTCTCTCAGTTATGAAGGAAAAGCTCTAAGCTTGAGACAATAACAAGAAAACACTTTTGGACTTCATATTCTCCGAGCATCTTATATGAACGTGATGAAATTTCTTGTATCTTCAAGTGTCTACAGCAATTGTAGAATCACAAAGGAAAAAAGAAACATCTGCTAGGAACATAAAAACCAAACAAACAACCCAGCCCTTCAGCTACCTTTAAATTTCTGAAGCTTCTGAAATTAGCTAGCTTTAGTGGTGGTGTATGAAGAAATTCTATATATCGAAGTGGCATATAGAAAAATGTGGGCTAGTCATGTAATATGTCTTGACTAAGCTTTGACCTGCAGCTATATTGGTGATGCTAACCTGAACTACTCAGCCAGAAACTAACTCAAATACTTTATGAAGCAGGTGTAATAAAAGCTGAGGAGCATTCCTTTCTTCAAGGCAATATATTTTAAAAGGGATGCAATGGAATCAGCAAATGGGGCTTTAAAGTAATGTTTAGCATGGACAGAATACATCTGGAGACTTTGTATGCCTCATCCAAAATTATTTCAAGCATTTAAAAAGAAATTTAGACCTTCCAGGATATGCTATGTTGGCTTTATTTAGAAAATTTAAAGAGGTTGACACGGTATAGTGGGATATGTAACTTATTTTTATCTTTTGTTTCTAAAAGCACTTACCAAATCAGCTTGGTAACAAAAAAGCATCTACAAATTTGATTATGTCTCAAGTGTTTTTCAGATGAAAAATAGATGACAAACTTGACATTTTCTCCAGGATGAGGTGAAGTAAATCCAGTATTTAATAAGTGAAGACCGATGATTTTCCCTGCAGTCTTCTGATAACACTTTTCTTTTTTTTTTTTTTTTTTTTTTTTTTTTTTGAACTAGGCAAGTCATTCTTTACTTTCATTTTTTACTTATAATTTGAAGACATTTTGTCAGGAACAGGATAAAAAGGAATTGCTTAAGAACCAGTTAAAAAAATAAACACCTCAGGATAATTACAGTTTAAAGAAAGCATAAATATATGAACGGATTAATGTGATTCACATAGTACAATTACTTGCTTTGTCAGAAACTCTAGAGTTATCCTTAGTACCTTAGTATGAATATTCATAAGCAGACATGAATGAGAGTGAGAACAGACAACAGAACAGATATTGGGTGGTAGACGTTAATTTACACATCATCTCACGTGACTGTTTTCGTTGTCACTCTCTCCTGTTCGGATACCACCAGTAACTGTAGCATCAGAGCTGGAAATGGGGAAAATTCTGCAGCTCTTAGAAGTGGAATGCTGAGGCACATGACAGAGAGGACTATCCTAAGTTCCCTATTCCTTTTCATATTCCAAAAGAGCGCAACATGAAAACATATGAGAACTAGTTGAAATTTGGAGGAAATCATGCAGAAAAAGTTATAAGTGAAGTATAGTCGTCAAGACATACCCAGAAATTCCTAATTTGAGCAGATGAAATGTAAAAATTAAGAATACTAGTGGTGATTTTTGAAAGCTGAAAATTAGTGATGCACAGGACAATTTAGATACACCTGCAGGCATTCCTTGAAAACTAAACAGCACATTTTGGCCAGAGGAATTGCTTATTCTTCTTCCCATGAAAAGGTGTTCTTCTCCCCATAACACAGAATTTGTAAAGTTGTTTTGACTCTTACCATTCTTAACAAATGTTAAAAATAGTAAATGTAAAAAAACCTTTTAATTTTCCTCCTTCAGCTTTTGGATCACTTGAGTACTACGCTTTCCAAATAGCCTCCTAAAGACTCAAAATGAGCAGTCTGGCTTTGTTAACCTTTTTCCTCTAAACTGATTAAGAAGAGAGCTTTTCTTCTATAAAATTCCAGTTTGGTCTTGTCTCTGACAGATTATTTCCTTCAATGGTCTCAAACATGTGTAAAGCAAGACGGGGCTTAACTGAAAACTCCTTTAGGACACCTGGCTCCTTCAGCACTCTAAGCACACTCTTTGATCTGTTTTTGTCAAGCCGCAGCCTATAGACCCTTTGGGGTCCATGTGCTGTTTCTCTAGTGGATCTTAAAATGTTTATTTCTTCTGAACAGCAGTCTGAGGTTTTTTTAAAGGTTCTCAAGCTGAAAATGGTTGAAAGCTGCTAGAGAACTGATTCAAATAAGTTAGTGGTGCTTGACTTCTGATTATGCTCTCATGTGCCATCTGCTAACAATGTTGAGAGTAGCTGTTAAAACTCAGAGATGGAAGAAAAAAAAGTAGTAAAACTAGCTTTGGCTTGATCTAAGTTTTCATTAACATCCTCTGCCATGTTTATTGATCTGAAATGACACTGACATACCTTAATCTGAAAATCAATTTCCTAGTCAGTGATGTAATACAATTCTATAGTAAAGTAAGGTACTTCTTTTTCAGTGGAAGTTGAGGCTTGCTTTATTTCCTCAGACCCAAAGAAAAAGTACAGCTACTAAAATCATGTTAAAGCTTATTGAATTTGCAGCACAAACCACATCTATTTCAGCAGTTTTTCAGAAGAAGTGGTTTATCATTCCCTAAACAGTTTCATGTAGTCCCTTGATTGTACTATATAGTAGAATTAAGTTCTGTCACTCTAATAGTAAACAGATCTTTCCATTAAAAAAAAGGGAAAGTATTGTATTTTGTATTTTAATGTATTTTATTATATTCCAGCAGTATTGGCATCTTTTCAAGTTTAAATGCTGTCACCTTAAAGGCTATTACTTTCGGATGACATTTTAGTTTTCTGTTCTAAATTCATTATCACAATTAAAGGCCTTTTTTGATTTTTCTTTCTTTCTTGAGATCACATTTAGAAATCTGCTTTCCACTTGAATCTTTAGAGCATTTACAGATTTTATATGTCTGTTATTTTTATTTGGTTTGTAACAGTCTCAATGTTAATGTCAGATGAACACAGTTCCTTGGTTCTTACTTGTTTTAAAGCAGTTATTTTCCTCCTTGAGAAAACTGTTTTCTTCATCTGTCTCTAATAGGATTATATAGCAGGTAGCATTGAGCTGTCTTTCTGGTTTTGCCTGTTGAACAGCCAACGTAAGACAAAAATTCACGTTATGATTTTTCTTTTCCTTTGACCATGTCTCTGGGGCAGTCTTTCACTACTGAATTTTTACTAATGAAAACAAATTCCTTCCCCTTCCTATGAGGTACTGACCCTTGTTTTAAGTCTCATTCTCAAATTATCAACATAAAAAAAACCCCTATTTGTTGTTTGGTCTGAAATACAGCTAGTCTTGCTTTAAACTCTGAAAATTCCCAACATAGTGTATTAGTCATGATAGTGGCTGTTACATTAGCTTTTTTATATTAAGTTTTGCTTCTGTTTTGCATGACATTTCTTGTAATACCATATGAACAAAGTTATTAGAGGAATACATGTACTTAGTTGTTTCTTGAGTATTATATTTCAGTAATTCATTATACTGCATGAAGTATTAAAAAACAAATATTGCCTTCCTATTTTTATGCAATCTAATATTTATCTAATCTAAGATTAGCTGTTTTATTAGAAATCCTAACAATTTCATTTCTAAGGTTTGTGCAAGTCAAATAACTGCATAGAAAAATAACATTTTACAGCAATGAACTTGCATTTACATAAAAGCTTTGGCTGAAATGCAGAAGTCTACAGTTGTCTCATGTAAGTTACATTTTGTGACTGTCATCCTGATGCTGTAAAGGACAGCTTCTATTCAGAGGTCTAAAGCTGTCTGACCAAATCAGATGTCTGACCAAATATTATTCACAGGAAAATCATTCCATTAATGTGCATGACAACTCTATTCATATAATCAGTCACTATGGGGTCAAACTTAATTCATAGTTAATGAATTTGCTGCTGTAAGGAACAGCAGCAAAGCAAAATTGTATGGAAGAAATTAAAAGACAATAATAAGTTTTGAAAGAGAAGGGCAATTTTTAGCTGACCACATTTGTTTGAAAACAAGAAACTTGAAGGGCTTGCATGAAAGAATGAAGCAGTATAAAAGCTATGGCAAACAGTGGATTAATATCACAAAAAGTTATATGCTTTAAGCCTACTCTTAATCATCTGCATCTAAGAAATAGATACATAAAGAGCATCTTATAGCTGAGATAATGTGTATATTTTGATAGAGTATGTCCCATGTTAGCCGTGTATATGTGAGCTCTCAGTGTTTGTTCGGTAACAATGAGGATTAAACAACTTCTATTTTATAAAGTATTTCCTTTAGATGACCAATAATAGAAATAACATACGACTTTATGAACACCTGCATGAGAACAGATACTTATTTATAATAATTCTTGACATATTTTCCTGCCTGATTTCTCTTGCTTGTTTCTGAGTCTGTGTTCATATTTCTGAACTGCTTTTGTAAATCAATGCTCTGTGTGTAAATCAAAATCTGGTGAACTTGGCTTCCATTGTTGTAACAGTTATATTTTACCTTGACTGCAGAGTAACTTATTTTATTGAGGTTAGCAGTGTTATATATCAGATGTGGAAAACATTTATTGTTCAAAAAACCACACTGAAGAACAAGTTTCTGGAGAGTTTTGAGTTTTTTTGCTTCAGTGTATTACTAAATTCTCTTAAATGATTTGCTGCATCCACTCCCAAAACTATGCATTAAAAAAAATCAGCAACTCTAAGTTAGCTGTTTTCTCTGGTAAGTGGAAACACTTCAAGATCACAGAATCATAGAGTGGTTAGGATTGGAAGGGACCTTAGAGATCACTGAATTCCAACCCCCCTGCCATGGGCAGGGACACCTCCCACTAGAGCAGGTTGCTTAAAACCCCATCCAACAAAAAAAAAAGTTCCAATATATCCTTATTGTTATGGCTTTGGAGTCAGTTTCTTACTGAGCTCTTTCAGACTTAATTACACCAAAGCTGTATTTGCCTTGGATGCTCAGGAAAGCTTGTTCAAATCAATTGGATGTGGAAATAAGGACATAACCAACATGTCAAAGAAAGATACGACTAAACAATCAGTTTGCCCTATCTTATTGCAAGGCAAGAAGGCTACCTTAGATTTAAAATGTTATGGAGAAAGAATGTGAGCTTAGGCAGCTGTTATAAAGTATATAATTCAGTGTAGGGTTGGTTTTTTTTTCAGTTCCTGTAGTCCTGTGTAAAGTTAGAATGCATTAATTCCAATGTAGACATATATTTCGAATTAAAGTGACCTGAATTTAATTTAGCTTAACTGACTTTGAAGTCTGAAGTGGCCTACATTCAATTAAAGCCATTGTAAATTTGAATAAAGGGATCAATACAGGGTTTTAATTAGTTTTAATTAATCCACTTTAAAAGTTACTTCAGATTAACTTTCTTAAGTGTTTCTGCACTGACAAATTCAATAGGCCTTGAGTCTTGAAATGGGAGCTTATCGTTATTTATGAAGTGACCAGCTCCTTCCTCTAAAATTTAAAGAGCTAATGGTATAAAATATAGCTATTCTGAGACTGACATAAAGCACATAGAATGTAAGCAAGGAATTTGTTATGTCCTGGCACTTCTTTTTTTCCTAGAGGCCTTGATAATCTTTGAAGAGACAATAAATACCTATGTTGATTACTCAGATCCTATCACCATGGATAAAAAGTTTAGGTATGGCTTCCTTTCAACCAGAAAGGGAACTAGCCTTGGTTGTTGGTTGGGTTTTTTTTCCTCTTCTATCCATTTTCCAGTTCTGATCTGTGTAGAAGCTTCATTGATTTGCTTATTCAGTAAAAACAATTGCAGTCAACAAGTAGCTTCAAAAATAAGAAAACAGGTGCTCCCCAGAACCTGTTTTCCTTTTGAAGTGAAGGCAGAATTAAAATAACATGCAAGTTTTTTAAGGCAACAAGATAAACTAGGTGTTCTCACTACAACAATGAGGAACAGATGATTTGCTCTCTGCATATATCAAGATAGCTCTTACCAAGTAGTCACAGGCAGAGGGAAGGGGAAGAATCTGCGAGATGCAACCAGATCTTTCACCTCTCTTTTATGTGTGGCAAGTAGCCCAAAACCAATGCTATAAGGAGTCCAAAAGCAGTCTGTCTAGGCATGTCCATTGGAAAAGATAACTTTCGCGGCATTTATAGGCAAGCGGAGTCCTCCATGCTGTGGAGTCACCTCTGTAGACACTTGAAACTCAATCACAATCTTGAGAGCAGCCTTGCTAGGCTTGTTCATTACCTTTTTCTGCAAGCAGAAGCCCATCCAAAGATTGTCAAGACTGATTTTCAACAGCAGTGAGGATGTTGGAAACAGCTATTCAGCACTTCACTTATCCCTTGTTACAAGAAAGAGAATAATTTAACTTTGATAATAATAATGTGGGAGTTTCAAGCACGAGTGGAACCTGCTTAGTACTGACAAACCTATTACAAATGTTCAAACATAGTTACTTGGGATTCTAGTTAACTCCTATGGGTCACTATTTGTGATGTCAGTCTCCTGTCTTGCAAGAGACGGTCTTGATCTGTATATTTTATTTCAAGATCAAGATTATGTTTTGGTTACCACAGCAGAAAAGATTGCATGACTTGAGTAGCAGTGTAAAGGTCTGTGTTTTATTGGCATCAAACTTGGCTCAGTTCTAAATGCTTTTCCCTGATATCTTCTTGCAAGTTGCATCACATTTTATAGTCTAACCTTTCTGATTATTTCTTTGCAAGAACTGTACTATCCTTTTAATACTTGTTTCATGGAATCACGGAATTGTCAGAGTTGGAAGGCACCTCTGGAGATCATCTAGTCCAACTCCCCTCTAAAGCAGGACTGCCCAGAGCACATCACTCAGGACTGCATCCAGATGGGTCTCCAGAGAAGGGGACTTGGCACCCTCCCTGGGCAGCCTGTTCCAGTGCTCTGTCACCCCCACCGTAAAGAAGCTTTTTCTCGTATTTGAATGGAACTTCCTGTGTTCCAGCTTGTGCCCATTGTCCCTCGTGCTGTCACTGGAAACTACTGAAACTACTGAAAACAGTCCAACTCCTCCTTCAACCTACCTTTCACATACTTCTAAGAATTAATAAGGTCTCCCCTCAGCCTTCTCTTCTCCAGTCTAAAGAGTCCCAGCTCTCTCAGCTTTTCCTCATAAGGGAGATGCTTCAATAGCTTAATCATCTTTGTTGCCCTACGCTGGACTCTCTCCAGTAGTTCCCTGTTTCTCTTGAACTGGGGACCCCACAACTGGATGCAGTATTCCAGCTGTGGCCTCACTAGTGCAGAGTAGAGGGGGAGAATGTTAGCCAAGGACATCTTGTTACCAGTTAAAAAGCTTTGGGTAGAGAAGAAAAGCAGCATGTATCACAACTCTTGACCTTAAGTAGTGCTTCTGAAAGTATCTCAGATGACATTCTTAAAGAAAGGACATTTTTTATTGATTGGCATTGTAGCACAGATGCAACACTTGGAGGAAAAAAACCTGCATTTTCAGAGAGTTAATAGGATTTGCTGTGAAAAGAGAAGGCTATGTCAAATTAATTTTCAAAGAAAATCATCAATCTGGACACATGGTTTTCCTTATTAGTGTTAGTGGCTGGGTTAAAATATAAATTCAATATAAAGCATGCTTACTAAATTTGAGGCTGAAATGAACCTGGAGAAAGCTGCAATATGGGGGACATCAGAATTCAAAGTGATCAGGATAAATTATGAAATTACCTAAAATAACAGGATGAATTTTGAGAGACGCAAGTGCAAAGTACTGCACATTGGAATAGCTGCACAGAGGCAAAAATAGTAACAATGGCTTGAGGAACATTTATTTTCAAAAATATCAGGAAGTTAAAATGTCACAGGGAGGTGAACGTATGTCAGCAACACTGGAAGAAGTATATAAAGGCTACACTGGAATGAAACTAAACAGAAAGATACTCTGCAAGAAAGTTGAAATACTGCTCCTATGAGAAAAAGCCTGTGTGTGCAGACCTTCCACAGACACTTTCTCTCAAAATAACCGAAACATTTTTTACATTAATGCCCAAATTTCTTCATATCATTCAAAATTTTTGTATCCCAAGACCAAATTTTATTGATAAATATGACTAGGCAGATAAATGATGATTTAAAATACTTTTGTTAGAATTCACTTCATGTAATTATGTAAGCTATAATTTCAAAGATCATTTACTTTAATTTAAAGGATTATGATACAGACAATACAAACATGCAGCAAATGAACACATGCAGTTATAAATCACCTGAAATGAATGTAGATCATGAGTAGAAAGCATATAGAACAGTGAAGCTGTGTCTGGTAGCTCTGAAGTAAGTTTTGTTTCTTCTGATGCTATCCGCGAGGTGCTTACTTCATATGAAACTCTAATGACAAGATGGAACTCTATTTTCTTATTGAAAAAGTGTATTGGATCAGAAGATCAGAAATACACAGTTACAAGGCAGTATCCTTCATTTTAATACTCTTACTTGAATTTTAGGTTAATGTGTATAAATTTGAGTAATATTTTGAGTCCAAAAATCTTTAATCTTTCTATGTCCTTTGCTTTTATCCAACACTAGATGGCGTCTGCCCATGAAAAAGATGCTCCTTTTCCAACAGTTGAAAACCAGGAGGATGTATGACGAGAATATACACATAATTTTTGGTGCTAGCTTTCCAGAATAAAGAACAAACCTGAAGCACCAGCTGCAGTACTCTGAATATAAAGTAAATATACTCACAGTAATGTGTTATACCACACAAAGCAACTGCAGAAGTCATATCATTTGTTTTTAAAACCCCATATATTAATAAGTGATTTTGGTCACAGCATCCATGCATCCATTACTAGCCCATGACATTGAGATATTGCCATAATTTCATAATATTAATAATTTTTGTGACTTTGTGGAAGATACTACTCTATTTGTTTACATCATCTTATTGATATTTATCATTTCCTTCATTCTATACTTTCTGCAGGCACTGGCCATGAAACATATTAAACAATTTAAATTTGTTTTACACTGGCTACGTACTTAGAGAAGGCTATTGCTGTAATCAGATGCTAATACAGATTGTCTTTGTTCTTCTATAGTTCTTAATACATCTTGCGGCTGAGTAATTAATAAACCATGTGTCACGGTTTAGCCTCGGCGGCAACAAAAGCGCCACGTGGCAGCCCCTTGGCTCCGCCCCCCCCCAGCGGCCGGGGGGGGGGGAGAGAAGGATGAGAAAGAAAAGGCAGACTCGTGGGTTGAGATAAAAACTGTTTACCAGAGCAACAGGTATGTCAAGGAAAGAGCAGCACAGATGGAGGAGACAAACATGAGTACAATACCAACCGCACCGCGTACCACCCCACTCCGACTCGACCGCCACCGACGCTGCCGAGCGCACCCCGGTGCCGCCCGCCCATATATATGCCTACGCCGTGACGTCACCACGCCCACTCGCGGCTGTGGCCCCTCCCCTCCCCGGCTAGCTCCCTGCTGACCCTGGGCCTGGCACACATGGGGTGGAATAGTTGTGCCGGATAGAGACAGGGGAGAATCAACCCCGTCCCTGCTGGAAACCAGGACACCATGTTTTTCTGGTTTAGATTCATGAATATTTTTTGCTTGGTATATCATAGAATCATAGAATGGTTAGAGTTGGAAAGGACCTTAAAGATCACCAAGTCCCACCCGCCCTGCCATGGGCAGGGACACCTCTCCCTAGAGCAGGTTGCTCAAAGCCCCATCCAGCCTGGCCTTAAACTCTTCCAGGGATGGGGAATCAACAACTTCCCTGGGCAACCTGTTCCAGTGCCTCACCACCCTCACAGGAAAGAACTTCCTAATATCTAATCTAAACCTCCCCTCTTCCAATTTAAAACCATTACCCCTCGTCCTGTCACTAGACTTCCTGACAAGCAGTCCATCTCCAGCTCTCCTGTAGGCTCCCCTACAGGAGTCTACGTCCTCGTGTCTACAGTCCCTGCATTCTGCCAGTATGCAAAATATAATGTGCCGGTCACTGACTGGTAGTTCCTTGAATTTTTTCAAGTAAACAGTAGGTAATCATGGATTTTTCAGTTTGTTTTATTTTCAGTCTCATCAAGCTGAATACTGCATCAAAATATAAGTTTTAATGTGAGCTTGCCTCTCTGTAGATTTATTATGTACCTCTCAAATAAAGTAAAAGTCCCTATTAATCTTTGTTTTTCTCTCTGGTTCATAATTTTCTCTAATGTTCAATATATAGTTTTAAAGTGAGGAGAAAAAAATAGCTTTTTTATATTTGATTTGTTTCTCTAATTCTAATGATTAATAAATAGCACATATGTATGTGCTACATATACACAAGCGTAACCCCCAGTCCTTTTTTAAAAGGTAATCTAAGAAAAGTGGATTAAATTCATGAAGGGGATCAGAAGACAAAATGAAATATACTCTAGCACACCACAGGATGCATGCTTTGCTACAGAATGGATATCACTATGATTTCTGTCTAAGTCCATGCAAATCACGTAACTCAGCATGTTTTACTTGCGAGTAATACAGAGAATTGCAAGGGAATGGTAATAAAATCTTTGTATTATTTATCATGCATTTCAATACCGTAATACAAAAAGAGCTATTAATACTTCACTTCTAAAATTTTGGGTGAATATTTCTTCTCACTTTATTCTACACCTGCTGTGAACTTCTGTAGAAAGACCACAGGAGGCTTTGGAGTGGTTAAAATGGGTATTTTTATAAACATGTTATCATTTGATAAAGGTAGGTAAAACATTTTGAGGTCTGGAAGGACATCCTTTTGTAAATCATTCAAAAGCTGAGCCTACATCATAAAATCATAGAATCATAGAATGGTTAGAGTTGGAAGGGACCTTAAAGATCATCAAGTTCCAACCCCCCTGCCATGGACAGGGACACCTCTCCCTAGAGCAGGTTGCTCAAAGCCCCATCCAGCCTGGCCTTAAACACTTCCAGGGATGGGGCATCAACAACTTCCCTGGGCAACCTGTTCCAGTGCCTCACCACCCTCACAGTAAAGAACTTCCTAATATCTAATCTAAACCTCCCCTCTTCCAATTTAAAACCATTACCCCTCGTCCTGTCACTAGACTTCCTGACAAGCAGTCCATCTCCAGCTCTCCTGTAGGCTCCCCTACAGGAGTCTACGTCCTCGTGTCTACAGTCCCTGCATTCTGCCAGTATGCAAAATATAATGTGCCGGTCACTGACTGGTAGTTCCTTGAATTTTTTCAAGTAAACAGTAGGTAANATGCAGTGCCTGCTCCCGTCTGCATAACCCTCACAGGTAGCTAGGGCTGAATCATCTTCTGCAGATTTTTGACAAAGAACCGCCTGGGGAACAGCTTTCAGAGTTCCTTCAGCAGGTTGGGTCAAGAGCAAAGGAAAATCTTTTGGTGCAATCTGCGCCTTCTGTACTAAAACTACACTGCATAAAGCAAAGAGATAATATGTCACTGGCTCAGAACAAAAACTTGAGTGCCTTGGGAACACCTCCCTATCTTTATCTTTGTTTAGTCGGTTTTTAAGAGAACAAAGGAAGATAGTAGGTGACTTTTTTTCTGGGAAGCTAACCTGCTTCTGTAATTGATTTAATTCCAACGAACAATTAAAAATCAATCAGGATTTTAGCATACCTCATTGCTAGGTGATGTCTTAGTGCAATGAAATGATTTCTGAGCAGCTTTCCACCTTGTATTTATAAATAGTTTTTGCGCATGCTGATAGTGAGAATATATTTTATCACACAGACTTAATACTCCGTAAAAATGTAACCGAAATGAATCACTGAAGCATTTTGGAGAATTTTCTTTGGGTAAATGTACAAGTAGGTAGGTAAATCTGAGCTTCCACCTACACCCTAAATAACCAGTCCCAGGTCAGTTCTGGCCTGGAATTTGCATAAATAAATCAGTGTTCCACTGCCATTGAGACAGTTGTCACTTATCAACATACTGGCTTTATTAATGCAGGTACAATACCTTCATTTCAATTTGAGTTGCCTAAGTCCTGCTGACATGGCAATAACTTCTCACCTTATTTTATTCCCTTTCAAAGGAAATTATTTTTGTGTAAGATTAAAAATTCAGTCCTACAATAGTTTAAATATTGTTTTATTTTTTATATAAGGCAGTAAATCAAAAATACTTCATAAATTTTCAGGATACCAGAAGTGGGTAGGACAAGAAACCCATTCTTTTCAATGAAGAATTATTGTTAAGTTTTTTGTAAGAGGTTGGTCATATTTAAGAGTATTGAGAAGTTTCATCTACTATTTTTTTCTTTCTCAGTTCATGTTCCTGAGTTCTTCAAGACCATCTCTGAAAAATGTTTCATCTAGAAGAATTTTCCTTAAAATAATTCAGATTTCCTTCTTTTCTAGTTCCCTTACTGGTATTGATAGTTTGTTTCTGGTCAGGTTTCTACAGGAGTTTGGGTGATTTTTGTTTATTCAGAATTTAATGGGAATGCTAATGCTGTTGCCAGTTTTAATTGTTTAGCTTGAAAGGGCAAGTAGGATTTGCATTAATTTTACCACCTTCATAACTAATTATAATGTCAACCTTGTGGCTATGCCTTTAGACGTCTTTGCACTTTAATGTGACAGCAAAATACTGTTAGTCATTCTCTTGTGTGAAATTTGGTTCAGATTTATTGACATTATAAGGGTATCTTAAAATCTGAAGACTAATCAACCTTAACTACTCATACTCAGCATGGGTCAAAGCTCTTATTCAATGGCTTACTGAAAAATATCGTGTGTCAGTGAGACTTTTTTCTCTTCTTCCTTCATAGTGGTTCTGTATTAGGCCAATTATTACTGGTACATTGGTCAAGGATTTTAAAGATTAAAATCATATTTATTAAAGATCAGAAGAAGATGTGTAAAGAAGATATATTCTGTGAATATAAATGTATGTAGATGATGTAAGATAGCTTCAGTGGCAATTATCTTTTTGATTATCAAATAGCTTCAGTTCTTACAGCACAAACGTACATCCTAGCAGAAAGTAAATTTACCCTAAATGATCTTACTTTCTGTACACTTAACCCATTGAGAATCTGCTATTACTTCTTGCAAAAAAATTTGGAAGTATTTAGAGAAAAAATGAACTCACACCGTAGGAATGATTTTAACGATTAGTGTTAAAATGATAACAGAGATAAAGTGTTATCTCTGTGTGATGTGTAATAAGGGAAGAGAGAAAGGTTAGAGGCTTAACTGAAGAGAGAAAATCAAGAGGAGCTGTAAGGAAGCTGCAAATAACATTGTGTATTAGTGGCAGCATAGTTGCTGGCATGAAAACAGGTCTCTTAGAGCCTTGTTCTTCTTTCCTATGTGTGAACTCTTGATCCTATCCTTTTGGAGTGGTTTCTATATGGGCAAGATACCAAATGCTTCTGCTTAGCTAATATTTTTGCTACCAACTCCTGCTTTATCCTCTCCCTCCCAGAGAAAGTGGAAGCTGGAGGTTTCTGCTTCTGTTGATATGCCTGAGCCCCATTTCCCTTTCGGGGGCACAGTCTGGGATTTCAACCCTGTGATTCATTCCTCTTCCATTGACTTATCATCACCTACCACCTTCATTGACCAACTGCTCTGGGGAGGATTGCAAGCATGCAGTAAATATCGCTTTCCCCAGATGTGACAAGTTCCCTAGAACTTATGGCTATTGGTGTCTTTTGCTATGTATAGATGGTGGCTAGGAATCCTTACACCATGCCCAGGCAGAAAAAAAATAGCTCCATAGGAAGATGTCCAATCTTTCCCATACTGTAAATAAAGAAATGAAATAAAACATAACTTACTTTAATGGGTGACTTTTATAAATATACATTCAACAGCAACAAGGACATTGCCTGGTGTAAATCATTACTATTACTATAATTCATTTCCTGTAACGCTTGCATCAAAAATGTTATAAGGAACAGGGGAAAATGAAGTAAGATTAATGAGCTTTAATAATACAGCATTTTCTTTTCTATTTCTTTTTATTTGCCACAGATTTTCTTAAATAAGCATTTTCTGTCCATATACCATTCTCATTTCTGGCCATATTTGCCATTTTTATTTGTGTACTTATTTATTTCACTAAAAAGAAGATGACATTTAACTTTCCTCACCTTTTCTCAAACCCTTCTCTTACTAATCCTTATTTCTTTATTATTCCTTAAAATTTTCTCTTCAGATGTTCTCATGACATTCTGTCTGAAATTAAGTTCTTATTGATGTCACATTTCTGTGGTTTATTTAATCTTTCCAACGCCCCTGCAAACCTCTGATCCTGCATTCCAGTCTCTGTGTTTCTCTTGTAATTTCACAACTTATTCTAGTCTCATATAGTTGCTTGTTAGCGCTCCTTTCATTCTCTTCCATTCCATCCTTTCCCTCTCCTATTGCCTTACTTTTCCTTTATATTTTCCTTTTTTTTTTCTTAGATAGCAACTCAAATGTACAGTCTTCAGAGAAAATATTCTTTTACCAATGTATTTTTAAACTTTCAACAGGCTAAAAAACTTTTAGAGACTGCTCTAAGTTTTCTCATTTTCTTTTGAATATGGTTTTATAACTTGCAGCCAATGGGAAATTTCATGAAGGGGGATATTCTCTGATGCATAGTTTGCATGCCTGTAGTTTGTATGTGTATCTTGCCAAGTTCATCTCACTGATTTCATGAAATGGCAGAATAAAAAAGAAAAAAAAAATAGAAGAAGTCGTCATCTAAAAGTACTTATACAGAGCAGTATAAAAATGTGAAAGAAGGAAATCCTGGTGCAAAACCACAACAGTTTATGTAATATGAAAATAGGTATCTTATTTTTGTAAAAAATGTGGAAGAATATTTTTCTGTGATTCTGCAATATTTTGTCCTACTGAAACTTACAGAAAAGCCCTTGGTGACTGGATTCACATGTGAGTAAAAAGTAAAGCTACTCATTTTATCGAGGCATATTTTGAAACTTTAAGTATCCTTCATTAAATAACATTTTGATGATACTTATAAACTAATTAAAAACAAGTTTTGCAGTTACATATTGACTGCATAGATTATAAATTTACTTTTCTGTATCAATGCATCATGAATTTCACCATAGCTCAATGAGTGTTCTCTTTGGACTGGTGAAACTAGCCAGTGCTGCTGAAAAGATTTGAACACAAGCAAAAAAATGTTCTGGTTTAATGGGGTTATGCCTGTCTAATGAAAGATGCTCCATCATTAACACAAATAGCTTTACATCCAGATACATTGTTTGGGGTGATTAGAATCTATAGCTCTAATTGGTTGTGCAGGGCAGTTATCCTCCCTTAACATCTGCCTGCACATTCTTCTGATATCCAGTATGAATGAAAACTACAAGAGCTGTTGTTTCTTATCATCTTGCCTGCAGAATCTAAATTAGAATGGGTCCTATTATTTAATGAGTTGCACAAAGAAGTCAACAGTCTTCTTTCTCAGAGCTCAGTATATTTCCCACAAAGCTTTGAATAATTTGGTTTATGATTTCAGCTTGTTTTTCGGATATGCCAGAGATTTATTTTGAATCTTTTTCTTAAGCAGTAGATGTACTCTATATTAAAATGAGGAGAAAAATAAAAAAAAAGTATGGCAATCTAAAGGGCTAAAGAAAGGATGCTTTTTTTTTTTTTTTTTTTTTCCAGCTGATCAACACCCAATTTACAACTGTAGACAAAACGTAGCAATCTGCTTCTCAGTCTTTGAAACAAAAACCAGGAGGTTTGGTTCTCCCTTTTTGTCATGCATTTGAATGGAACCCTATGCTATTACAGACACAGTTGTGTGTTCAGTTTTGTCAGTTAAAAAGAAAAAAGTATATCCTACTGGAAAGGATAGGGTTTTGGGAAAGAAAAACAAGTGTTGCCAATTCATTCCATACAAGCTATAGGATAGATTGTTCGAATTCTGATCAGTTTTTATACTCAAAATCTTGAGAAACAAAAATGTTCATAGCAATGTAAACCCAGTAATTTAATCTTAGTAGAATTAAAACCTTACCAGTGTAATCAAAGAATTATTATTATTTCAGTTGCAGTGATATTAGCATTGCTAAAATGTTAACTGTAGTTACTAAGAGTATAGATGCATTTGTGTAAGAATTCAGACCTTCCTATTTAGTTTTTGTTTTAAACATCAATTATTCAAAGATGAGTAGATGGGAGGAAAAATTTTGAACAACAGTGAGTTGTTAAATCTAGCCTTTTAAATGGAGGCAATTGAAGATTTTGATCATTACTCAAGTGGCTGGTTGTCCAATCCCCAAGAGAAGGATTTCAGTTATGAGACTAGTTTTAGCCCTATGAGACCGATTTTGGACCTTGGATTCCTAAGTATATCAGTTTTCCCTAAATTAAGGATCTGAAGCCTACCTCTAGTTGACACCATTACCTTTCCTGTAATGGAGTGAAAACAATATTTCTAGAGAAAGCAACTCATCCTATCTTGTGTTGAGGACTCTGTGATACCATAGAGTTATTTCCCTGAATTTGAATTGTATTCTTTGTACCTGCTGTTTTCTTAGCAAAAAATCCTGACCTAAATTTTGTAGTGCTTCTATTAGTGCAAGTAATCCCATCTTGGTCCTCTTAACTTCATCATCTGTTAATGCATGTCACCTGTTTATCTTCAGCTCGTTATTCTGAAGAAGTACAAACAGTGGTAGGCAATCTCAAAGATCTCATCATTGCATTTCATGGTGGGAAAACTACCCTTTCAGTTCAAATAACGCCTCTAGGTTTTTCTTGCAAATATAAGCCTGAAAGAGTAAACAGGTATAAAACAATCACTAGGCTTGAAATTATTAATACACAAGAGCTGAAGGTAAAACACATGCACAGGTACAGAGAGTATCAGTTGTTTCTGATAGCTGTGCTTGAAAAATCTCCTTGCTAAACTCACTGCAGGTACTTTAGGCAGCCACGTACACTGAGATGCAGTACTGGTAGACTGATGTTTTCTGTTGAAGGAATGACAAAAAAAAAAGATTCGTTCTGAGGTTAAAAAGAGGTATGTGGTGCTCATTGAGTGTGACTTAGGATACAGTATTTGCTGCTTTAGAGCAGCTGTTGCCTGGAAAAAAAACTGTTGTTGAGGGACAGAGATAGAATTGCACTGGATGGGAGTACTGCAGGGCTGACTGAGTGTATTTCAGTGGATGTTTTTCCTAACATTTTGTTGCTGTTGTCTTTGTGATAAAGTATGCAAAATGATGCAGCTTGAAGGAGACTAATGAGCAAACACACAAACTGAATTGCAAAGCAAATTTCAGGAAATAACTTCTTTCACACACAGGCAGAATTGGGTAATCAGTCACAAACGACAAAGGCGATATTGCTTCTCGGAGTATGTACTGCATTGCAGCACATAATTAACACCCAGCGTTACAGAGCTCTGGAGGCTATTTAGTTACAGTCAGAGGAAAACGAAAAAACTGGTGATTTCAGACACGGTTTGTGAATCTGAACTCTGAAGCATTTCTTGAGTGAAATAAGAAAAAAAAGAGGACCAAAAGAATCCCTAGTCTCTTTATGTTAGTTATGCTTCTTTACAACACTACAGGAAGTCAGAAAGTAGTAATCCATTCCGGAGATGTTATTGGAAACTTCCACCAGGTCTTTTGAGATCCTTTCTTAGAAGCTGCTATATAAATGCCAACGTATGCCTTTAAAATTACTCTAGGTCATTTAAACAACAATCTGACAATGAAGAAAAATACTTCATTTATACTCTGATATTTGCCAGCTTGATCCCTGGCTACATGATGAGATGTCCCCTTCTCCTTTACAACAGCCAAAATTTTGAGACATGTTTTCCATCCTACTAATAAGCATAGAAACCAGAATATATGACTCCAACTCAAACTGCAGCCTAGCAGATGAGGGGGGAATTTTTCTAGTCCATTGTTTATTTAATTTTTTTAATAGAAATTTATATAAGTATGCGTCCCATAAAGTTGACCTTGAAGTCACGGTGGTCTAAGAGGTGAAATGACTCAAACTATTCATGCTATTCTTGTTGATATATGACAGTATTCCAAACTTAAAAAATTATCTGTAGCCTAAAATATGGAAAGGTATGATTTCTTCCTCAAAGCAAAAGCATTGGTTGGATGTCTGCAATGAGGTTTACTATAAAATTTAATGTTACTACTAAATTGCATTAATGCAAGAAAATTTCATTCTGAATAAAAAGGGGTTTTTGGCCGTACCTTCAAAAGACTGTTATTGGTCAGAAAAGTTGCTGAACATTGTTAAACAAAAATATTCATATTTAATATGTATTTCTAGTCACTATCAGTCTACATATTGCCTTGAGACCATTTGGAAAAACAAATAATGTAATTAATTTTACACATTCAATACCGCATTCCAATTTGCTATTCCGCCAGTCTTTGTTAACATTGCAGTTGTTATTTTTCTTTCTTTTGCTCAGTTTCCTATTTAAGCAGCAAGAAAAAAAATTTTGTCAGTTGCACTGGGAAAAAAAGTCAGTTTTCTGCATTTAGTAGGCATCTGTCAGTGTGCATTTTTGATATGAAAGACATAAAATTGATATAAAGTTATGTTAATGGCAGTTGAGAGAAAGAGAAATTGTTGCAGTTGTTGTTGGGTTTTTTAATCAGGATTTCTGTGTAGTATTTTCTGAGCACAAACTCCAATAATTCAGGTTTTACAGTCTCAGTCTTTGAGCAGAATATACTGTTTATAACACACTCTTGGGTTTTTTTTTTTTGTGTCAAGACTGTAAGATGTTCCAGTGGAAATAATTTCATCAGTATTTTTTATTTATATGTTATATCAATACATATCGCTTAGGATTTTCAGAAACAGTTCTGACAGGATTTTCAGAATCTACCAATATACAAATAATTGAGAGTCCTGTAACTTTGTAATATTCAGAAATCCCCTGAACAAAATGAAGTATGTCTCAAGTAAACAATGTGATTATGAATACATATGTATAAATACATTTTTTAAAAAATATTTACAACATTAATAAAATTCATTGAAATAGCTTGGAAAAAAAAAAAAAGTGCCATAATATTCAAATTAGTATTTTGCAACAATGTCTAGAATTTAAGAAGTATCCCACTTTGTTCCATCATCAAATTCATTTGCTTATTCACTTATTTCACTAGCTTTCCATCAGTTACTTCACTAATATTAAAAACCAGCTTTCTCAAGTTTTCTTAGACGTCATGTAACCTGTATAATCTTAGGTTTGATTAGAATATCCACCTTTTTATCTTTCTGAAGCAGTTATATCTGTATCTCATGGTCTTTGTCCAGGTCTTTGTATTCAAAATGGAGGTTCTATTATAAAAAACTCTCACTTCTTACAGATGTAATTAATTATTTTTCCAAATCTTGTCAAAGTTATTGATGGCTTTATTTCTAAGAATGTTCATGTACTTTACAAAGTGAATTACTGCTTACTTTGCTTCAGTTGTTGTAGAAATTTAGAGGCAGTGAACAAATATCTAGGATGCAATTTCTGTTGCCAGCACTTTCCTTACACTTCATTAAATAAAGAAATCATTAATAATCCAATTGTGTAAAATGGAACACCTCAAGAAATCTGGCTGGAGGTTTCTTTTACATTGTCTGTTAATCCTCTTTGCACAGAAAAATGTGAGTTAGGTCTACAATAGTGCAATTGCTTAACCGTGAGTAGAAGCTATTCTTATAATATGAAAACAGGTGCTCCCTGTGAGAGTCAGAAAACATTAGATGTTAAAGTTTCCTTTGTCTCCTCTGTTCTCTGTTGGCAAATGGCTTCTGTTATGATGAGAAATACTAAAAGCAGTGAAGCAAATGACATCAAAAGGATGCATGAATGAAAAGCACTGATGAGTCATGAAATATTTGTAATGCATTTGATTCTTATGCCAATTATATCAGCTGGAAAGATGAGACAAGTTATTCACAAAAAGCCCATGAACTTTGTTTTCAGTACTGTTGGATAGACATGTAACTGCGATGAAAAACTATGTTGTCATGAAGTTTTATTCCTCTTTTATTTATGGTCTATACTTGTCTTCTATAAGATAACTGGGTTACCTTAGTCAAAATATTTGGATTCTATTCATTATTTCTGAAGTCACAAAGGTGATTACAAGGACAAAGCAATTGATCCCATGAAGACTTGTAAGATTGTTCATGCTAGCATTATCAAGAGCATCTAAATAATCCTGATATAAAAGGTGAAAATGGGATGAGTCGTCTAGTCTGCAAAAGATGGGAATTTTTCACATTCATGAAAGACATCTCCAGAGTCTCTCCCACTCCAGAACTGAGTTCCGTGTCATTGACAAGCAGTCTGATGACTGCAAGGTTTTGGTTTTTCCTGAAGGAAAAAAAGAAAGTGACAAAAAACTGGGAAAATATTGATATTTACTGGACAGCAGAAACTAGAGAACCGAGGAATGCGGAGTATGAGACAAAACTGTAGAGAGGAGAAGCAAGTTATCCCAGAAACAGATTACTTGAGAGAATTAATCAGCAATTGGATTATCATGGGCTGGTCCGTATATTCTGTCTGCAGCTTTTCAAAGTGACCCAGGGCAGGTCTTGATAAAGAGATTTTTGTGATAGTCTTCAAAACATCAGCAAAATTTTACCTTTCTTAATATTTCCACTTTTACTTTGAAGTGTCTAAAGTTTTCCTGATACTTTGCTTTCCTGTCCAAACACTTTTAGAATTCCTGGACTTTGAAGACTGTTATCATGTAACATACAGACCTTAGGAACTTAGGAAGAATTTTCCAGCATTCTTATCTCTGCTCAGTGCACCTGTTTGCAAAACTTGCTATGTAGTGTGGTTCACTTATGCAAGGTACCATATTACTTGTGAGAAAAGTATTTTTCTTTCAGTGTAAAGCATAATAATTAATTTTTACATGTTGCCTTACAGAGGCTAAATTTAATTGTTCAGAAGTTTTGAATACCTAAATGCAACTGAAGAAATCATTATGTTTTCACAGACACATCGCAAGCTGGAGAATATGCCAAGTTCATTGAGTAAATTATTCATTGTGATTTTTTTTGTTCAGCTCTAATTAATGTTTTCTGCTAGCAGGATATGTTTAATACATTATAAAGTCACAGCTTGTGCAGAATTGTTCTAGTTTCATTTGATAAAAGAAGCTGTTTGTTTGTTTGTTTGTTTTACATTCTCACAGAAACTTAACTTTCTTTGGTTTTCTTAGTAAAGTGTTTTAGTTTAATTGTAGTATAAGAATGCCAAAAAGTTTAGGAAGGTATTTTTTCTTCCTACTGTTGTTGATGGTTCATATTAAGAATGTAATGACCATGTGCTGTGCTACGTATCTACCAGCTGCTTCATTTTGTTCTTCAGAGAGAACTACACAGCTGTTTTTACTGAAGTATAAAAGGTGATACAATGCTGTTTTGTGGCTTTGGTGATAGCATATCTTTACTACAGCAATATGAAGTTCAAGATTTATTTATCCATGTGTCCAAAGGCATACCTTCAATGAGAACTAGCACAAGTGAAGTACCAGAAAATAGTAAATGCTTTTTCATTATTATCCCATTTTTTCTCCCTTGTAACAGATGCAGTTTCATTTTTCTAAATTTTGTAGGGGAGTACATTTTAACATAGGTTGAAATTTGAAATCTCAAAGGTAGTATTGTGTATTTAACATTTCCTTGTTTATTAATCTTATTAAAACATCAGGGGTTTTCAAATGTGCATATACTTGGTGATATAGCTTGTATTTGGCCTTTTCTTGAAGTGTTGTGCCACAAATAATGGTGTTTTAGTTAAATACATGAAATTCCATGTTCTGGAAACACATTGGTTTATATTGTTTACACGTTGTGTCATTAAGAATACAGAAATGTTGGAAAATAATTAGAGTTGTTAAAGGTGTATTCAACTTCATGAGCTTTTTGCAGTTGTGTCAGAAGTATGTAAAAATTGCAGTATGAATAAAAAGTACTAGGAAAACTATATAACGGGTAAATAAATCTTACTCAGTGTTTTAAAGTTATATTTCTTCTTAAGAAAAGCCTGCCTGGTGGGCAGTGGCAGCTAGTTAGATACTAAATTTGTACTTAGAATTGCTTCAGTATCAGTATTCTGTGCTTTCAGTAGTCACATACACATTTGAATGGGCATGTATTTTTATAAATGTGTCATGCATATTAGCTGTAAATTAAATATGTCCCCATTTGTGTTTAGCTAATCATTTTTAAAAGAATAATGTGTGTCTCGCCAGGGACTGACAGGGTGCTGGTGACATTTTGAACATCATTAATATTTTTTTTGCAGTAGAAGCAGCTTTTCTTCATCTGCTAATACCTACTTTTCTGACTCCAGAGCTGAATTGTGCTAGCCAAGCCAGAGAGAAGCCAGATACTCACCAGCTTTTTTTTTTCTATAATGAGATCTATTTGTTCAGCTGTAACTGCTGGTCAGAATGGTCTGCACTGCCAAGAGCCATTTCTCATCCCACAGGTCTGATTTTCAGCAGTTCCATTTCCCTGGATCTCCAGTTCCACGGTGGTAGCGATGTATAAACGTGTAGCAATGGCTGTGTTGAAAGGTTTATTTTTCAGGTTGGACTTACCAGCACTGTATCTGCCTTTACTAATCCTGCTGCATGATTCAAATCAGGAATCACTTACACCCCACTGAGTCAGAACACGGATGAAATTATTATCGTAGCTTCCTCATGTTAAGATGTCTTCTTTTCTCCTTTATTTGGCCTGTGAATCTTTCTCCTCACTTGTGCTCTTTTTGAGCTCACAGCATCTTCTTTTCTCCTGTTGAGTTCAGTTAAACAGATATCACAACAAATTTTGGAAATAACACTGGTTTGAAGTTAATATATAGTGGACAAGGGAAATGTGAGAACTTTTAAAGGTAAGCACCAACTTTGTATATAGTCTGTGTAACAGTCTTTGTATATTTTTTTTCCAGTGTGTCCTGGTTTCCAGCAGGGACAGGGTTGATTCTCCCCTGTCTCTATCCGGCACAGCTATTCCACCCCATGTGTGCCAGGCCCAGGGGCGGTAGCGAGGTAGCCGGGGAGGGGAGAGGCCACAACCGGAAGTGGGCGTGGCGACGTCATGGCGTAGGCGTATATATGGGCGGGCGGCACTGGGGTGCATCTCAGTGCCATCGGTGGCGGTCGGGGCGGCGCGGGGTGCGGTCAGTATGTGCTGGTGTTTGTCTCCTCCATCTGTGTACTGTTTCACTGCAATAGCTGCTGTTCTGGTAAACAGTTTTTATCTCAACCCACGAGTCTGCCTTTTCTTTCTCATCCTCTCCACACCGCTGGGGGGCGGAGCCAAGGGACTGCCACGTGGCGCTTTTGTTGCCGCAGAGGCTAAACCATGACACAGTGACTGGAAAATTCTTTTTTTCCTGGTAACTATCATTGTATCTGTTTTCTCAAGGTATAATGTTTAATGTGGAGCATCTAAATGGCATCATAAGTAGTAATTATCCAGAGGTTTCATTAATTTTGTACCCACTTACATTATATATTAAAAATGTTAATTAGACGGTTACTATAAAGTAACAGTTCTTACTGTCTTACTTCTTTTTTCTCTTTTCTATTTCTTCGCGTTTAATTCTGGAGTTTCTTTCTCTGCAGCATCTTAATTCTATTCATTCTTCTCACACAAGTCTGCATTACTGGAAGGTCACATTTTAAATTTTGGAGAGCTTTATCTGGCCATAAAATGAAATCTGCCATATTAAGCAAAGATCGTAGCAGATGGCACTGTGTGATTTTTCTTTTTCACTTCATTATCAGTTAGTTTTCTGAATTTCAGAGGATTATGTCAGGTTCTGATGGCCCCAATTTAATATTTATGAGGGCAGTAAAGGTGCATTAAAGTTCCTGATACATGAGAAGAAATTATTTAAAACTGATTCCTGCTTTAATAAAAATGCTATCTGGTATTAGCAACCTTATCTTTTGGGTTTAATGAGACTAAAATTATTTCTTCTATATTCTCTAAAACCCAAACGAGAGAAACTATATCAGTGATTTTCTTAGAGAACTACATTTCCAGATTTAATCATCACAGAGAATTGATTGTGCTTTTATTCTTCAATTACACTCAAATTTGAATTTTTAGTGCCGAGGCATTTACTTGACCAAACCCGTATTCTCACACTCAAGGAAGTGCAGCATCTCTGCTAATTTTAACCAATACCAACTTTTCCTGAGTAAAACAGCAATCTACAGAGACAAGAAAAGCTCTTTTCTGCTGTGCTTCTTTCACCTCCCCATATGAAAATGCAGTGTCTGTAGAGGCTATGGGGGATTATGACCTAAGTCTCTGTAAATAGCACAATCTCCATTTTAATAATCTCTTGAAACCAGCCAGCTTCTTCTCCCACATAAAACACTCTCAGGTTTACTTTTTAGGTCTTATCCATCCAAAGCTAAACTAACTTCAGCTTTTAGGTAGTGATTTTGGGGAAAGTTATGATTATAAACTTATTAAAATCCTATTTTAAACTGTGTAGAAAGGTCATAGTAGTAAAAAAGGAGTCAGGGAGAATGAAAGAAAAAGTGAGAAGGAAACTGACTTATAAGGAAACTTATTACTTTTAAAATTACTAAGAACTATGAACTGTAAAATGTGATGTCTCTATGAAATAACAAAGTTACAGAGGGAGAAAAATCTGTCATATGTCTGATATATTTCACTTAATCAAAACAGGAAAGAAAGGGAAACTGCTTCTTAGACATTTAGCTGCTAAATTTACAATGGAAACCTCACTTTTTAAGGGACAGATTCTGGACATCTCAAGATATATCAGAGACAATGTTTTGGTTGTTTTTTTTTAACATTAAATTGGATGTGCCATTGTTCTGTGAGATGTTGCAGGCTGTCAAGGGACTAGAGAGGTCTTCACCTAATTGGATTTAGAGGAAGCAGAAAGAGGAACTCATGACCAGTAATACTTACATGTATATACTCAGATCCATAAAGGATTTAGAATGGATGCATGTACTCAGTTCAAATATTAGATACAGCCCTCAAAACCACAGTATGACTCTTAAGGCATCTAATATCTGTAGGCTCTTGAACTTTTACCAGTGACTTTCTACTAGTAGAGGCAATTCTCTTCCAAACCTCCTCCAGCTTGGTAGCTCTGAGCAGCTCAATGCATCCTACTTATCTGTCTTCCTGGAGAGCTGGAAACCTCTGCAGAGGCATTCTCTCCAAGCCAATCCAGGATGAAATAAAAAGTTTCCAAGTAAAATTTGATGCCATGGCCATGAAATACATCTGTCGGAATAAAAAGAAATGGCAATCAAGAACTAGTTGTGTTATGATCTCTGATTTGCAACACCTGTAGTGGTTCTTTATTTAAGTTGTGCTTCCTCTTCCTCTGCTTAGTATTTTACTGCATCCCTTGCAAGTTATTCTCAAAGAATGACACCAATCTGCAATATGCAAAAGGAAAATCAATCAGCTGAACAAGGAGCGTTTTTCTTGGGTAAACAATATGAGCTGCTTTTTTTAGTAACATTTTAGTGCCACTCAGGCAATTTTAAAGCTTTTAAATTAATTATTTAGTATTTGGAATTTTCTAACGCACTGTCCTAGGTATTTCTACTACATAATGAAAGAAAGTTGTTGCTGATACAAAATATACTAAAATACATTTAAAAATATAAATTTTTCTTGTCTGCTGGTTTGTAAATTTCATATATATTCTTGTTTGATTAGTTTGAAGCAATTTTTTATTTATTTTTATTTATTTTTATAATGACTCGCAGATGGCTTGCTGCAAAATTCAACTCTGCTAATTGTGCTACTAATTTATGAAACCTTTTACTGCAAACATTTGCTATCACGTGTATTGTAGTAACAAAAAAGAAACAATTTAGCTCCTTAGTTGCTGCCTAGAAGCAGGACATTCTGATGGGTCATATGCAAAACTATGATGTGAATGGTTGAGATGCACACAGGGATGCTATTTATCTGAGGCCATGTCAAGTATAAAATGAATTTGTGGCATGAGTGATCTGAAATGCTGTTATTTACTGCCCTGTATTAGATTTTGTGGACTTCAAAGGAACATGCAGCCCTTCACAAAGGGCACAAAAAATGAGAGTGACCAGTTAGACAAGTGCCAGTCTTAACAACAGAAGAAACTTTCTTTTAGTTATTTATGTTTTGATGTATTTGATGGCATCTTATATTCATACTTCAGACATGTTGTTGATGATAATTTAAGTCACACTTTACTAAAAAAGCGGTTTGATTTAAAAAAAAAATACTAGCTTGTTTGTCTCTGAGCTGCTTATGATCTTGAATGAGTCAAGTGTTTTTAAATGGAAAATACTGAACAACAATGAATGGGAAAATCTGCAAAAGTAGATGATGTTGGTATGGTCATCTACCTTTTTTCCTGTAGTTCAACATTGCTGGACTCTCACCTTTTTCAACTGAGAGACAGTTCTGTGAATATGCAGTTCAGTGTTTATTTAATGGTGGTGATCTATCATCCAGGTCCAGTCATGAAGATACATGAATTAAGGAAAAGTAAATAAAATAAATTTAATTTTTTTTTTTAAAGTAAGAATACATGAAAATACTGATATATGAAATAACAATAGAGGCATAACTGGTATCACCTGAAATAAATCAAAGTTTAGAGAGGAAAAACAACTCTGTTTGCCCGGCTATCCGGGAACTATCTTCCTTCTTTATTTTGCTAGTCTAGGTATAAAAAGCAAAGTTTTTTTCTTATAATTTCCTTTGGGAAAATAATTTTGCTGATTTAATAGAACTTTGGATATTTTTTGAATCACCAGTTCAGCTTTTTTTATTGTTATTCAATATCCTAACAACACCATTCTTACTATGCTGCCTTGCCTTGTTTTAAATAAGAGTTTTGTCCTTTGGGTATGCATCCTTTCAAATACTTGTTGATTTCTTGTTTCACTCGAGGCATTAAGACAAACCAGAGATGTGGAATTTTCTATTCCTTCCTCATAAATCTGTTTCTTTATCTTTCTTTTCCCCCCTTTTTTTTCTTTTTTAATTTATTTTATTTTATGTTATCCACAGTTGTGTCTGAATTCCCTACAGTTTATAGATGTTTATCTGGAACTGAATCATGTATTCAAAGTGTTATTCCACCAGAGATGCTCAGAGGCAAGTGTTGCCTGTTTTGTCATGGGATATCTCTGTGTACTCAGCCCTAAATTGGAAAGCATTGGCTTTCCTTTGCTGTCATCTCACGTTGAAAACTCATAGTTCATTCACCTGCACAAGTCTTCTGCGTTTCTGAGGCTGTCTGTCAGTCAGGTCTCTATCACATTGGTGATTTATTTTTTTCTTCACATGATTCCCTCCTCTAACCCTTTCAGATCACCGTGTTTTCAAAGCTGTATCTCATTTTACATTTGTTTTTCAAACGCCATGATTTTCAGTGTGGCTGCACAGATCTTGGGATGCATGAGACCTCTTCAGTTGCTGCTGACTACTGTGAGAACAGGAATATTTCATGCTTCCAAAAGAATGACTGGGATGAAGGTCTAAATGATTTTGTTTGTATTTTCACTCTAACTGATGCCAAGCATATATCAGGTTTCTGTCACATGTTTATTCTCTCTTAATAAGATAATTACGATAACTATCTTTAGATTTTAGATGAGCAGTCAACATTTTAAATTATACTCCTTACAATCTTTTCAAATTGCCTCCAAATCTGACCAAACCTTCAATCAGAGCAGTTGGAATAATACTAAGATTTCACGGAGTGCTAGATCAGAAGCTCACTTAAAATGCACATATATACGTGGTTTCAGTATTCCTTTCATCCATTCATGTAATTTTCTGAGGGAAAACATTAGTTTCTAAGCCTGTCTTTGCTGAGTTATGCCAATGAAAGGCAAGTAACAGGTATAGGGCATATCAAGACATACCAAATAAGTCTATAATTCTTATTGAAAAAAAGCTCAGTTACAATGACTTTTCTTTTTGTGAAAATACATTTCCTGTTAAATTGGTTTGCCCATTCAAAGCACACTAATACAGTCAGGCACAAACTGGGGAAAATGGTGCTTGAAAAGACCTCAGTGAATACTTTGAAGAAAGACCCTATAAATAGTCCTTCAAGGTATGCCTGACATGGAAGTGACTCAGATGTAACTTTTTCAAAAGAGACAAGGCAACTGCCCTCTTTCTGAGAAATCTCCTTGCCTTCTAAAATTCTCATGCTGTTTCCCAGTTTTTTTTCAACATCTTGTCTTTTCTGTACATTATGAAAGAAGGCCGATCTGTCATTCTAAGTGAAGGCTAGGAAGTTTTATTAAAGCAGCTAATTTCATGTAGCAGCTAAGGAAGCTACACGAGACAGAAGTTTCCTCTGTCCTTTTATATAAGTTGGGATCATGTTTTAAAGGGACTGCAGGAAAAAAAAACAAACAAACAAACAAAACCAACCCAAAACCCCCAAAACAAAACCAAACCTCCCTTTCTTTTTTGTATCAAAGGCTAGTTCTAAATGAATTTGGTTGAAAATATTTGGTTGTACTTCCTAGGAAGAACCAACTTGTTTGGTGGCAACTATATATTTCCCCTTATTTTGGTAAAACAATTCTCAGATCATACAGTCTCAGTAATATTATTAATGTTAATATTTTAATATTAAACTGTGTTCTCCTGTTTTTTAGTGTCATATTTATCTCCCTTTGTTTGAGATTTTTGAGTAAGTGCTTCAACATCATTCCCTAGGGGTTATTTGCAATGCATGAGGATGAGTGTGGAGTACCAGAATTAATTCTGAGTTCCTTGGCAGTACAGACAAATTCAGCTTCACTGTCCAAGAATTATTAGAATTCCAGAGGAAGGGAAGGAGAAGGCAGAGATAGAGGTGACTCGGTTAAAGCTAAAGGAAGACTTCTCATAAGGATTGGCCATGCTGGGAGACACTGCTACTTTGCATAGGAAGTGATGGCAGTTGAGCAGTAACTGTTTTGAGGTCTTTGCAATTCTGATGCCTTAGGTGAACGCTTACTCTGTCTATCCCTAACAACCTTTCTAGATCACTTCTCAGCCCATAGGAGATGAACCATCTGGCAGACTAAAATTTGCTTTAGATTTCTGCAAACAATGAAAACATATTATCTCATAAAACACATTAGCCTCTACATCTGCAGAGCCTTTAGGATTCAGAACAATAAAGGAAATGTAGTTTTCATTTTTCCTAATACCAATGCTGAAATAGTGAAAGTGTTTACATTATTTAATATTGAAATTCTGGAAACACTTTTCAACTTGAAGACTACTGTCTTCAGTGCAGTGATGTAAAAGTCATATGACAGGAAAAAGAGTCAAAATACTTGTATATCAATAAGGGACATATTAAGGAATATCTACTTCTTTTTTTTTTTTTTTTTTTTTTTTTTTTTTTTTAAAGAATATATTAAGAAAGTATTAGGGCAGAGTCTCAAACATAAAATAAATCAAGGAATAACAACTGACAAGAATCCCAGTACTAGGAGTAATATAGTAGCATACTGTAGCCATCATATGCAATCGTTCACAAAGTACTTCGTGAATAGTTTGGAACAAAAAAAAAGTGCCTCAGGAAAACTCTGACCTAAGTGCTAGAGACAGCAATCTAAAGAGAAAGCCATTGAGCTGGTTCACCAAACTTAGAAATTTCCTGTGCTAATCTGCAAGTTCAAGGTAGGTAAAATTGCTTTTGATATCTTCCTACTGTGGAACTGGGAAAAGGCATCCAATACAGAAACACAATGTGATCTGCCATGTGAATTTGTATCTCACAGCATTTTGGTGAGATAAAGTGGATAAGTAGAGATAATAGATTTATTATAACAACTGCTGGTCTTACCACTAGCTAGAAAGCATCCACAGTTTCCAAAATATGCAAGCATCAAGCAGGAGTGAGGGTGGGATTGTGCACATATTAAGGAAGAGCAGAGGTATTTTGTGGCTCTGAGTTTATGCGAAGCAGCAGGCAAGTAAATTTAACAGCAAGGACCTACAAAGCATTTAGGAGACAGAAAAAAAAGAAGTTTTAATAGATTGCAGGTCTAAAAGACACTGCCCTGGTTCTGTTTCTTGTAATGTATGGTTTAACTCTGCTCATTCCTGAACACACCCTAATCCCAGAGAAGCAGTTTGTCTCTTTAGTTGTGACATGTCATGAAAATAAAACAGAAAAGTAGTGATTTTCTGCAAGACTGCATTTAATAAATAAAATGTATAAGCCTAGCTATCTTCTCTGCAAAAGGTACTGATATTCAAAAGAAATGCGGAAAACTATACAGAATGCTAAAGATTCTACAGACTTTGCTGGGTTTTATGATGCCAGTTGAAAAGAAAAACAAGGCATTTAGAACGGCAAACAGTTTCAGGCCCATCCAAAAACCCCAAAGTGAAGATAATGTGTTATTTTCTAGTCACATGCTTAACAGACATGAATAGCACCTATCCTGGTGCATGCTGAATGTATCTACTAAGTAGTCTTCTGAAGTTTTCTAAATTAACAGTTCACTCTGTCATTTTTCACCTCGAGTATTTGTTTTTAATAGGTCACTTTGTAAGCTAAGGGCAGATATTTTAGCCATTGGCCTGGGTAAAAGGGTTTATTTTTAATATGGGAACTTTTTATTAGTATTTACCTACCACAAACTCATATGCCATGGTGGCCAGATACAACATTAGCTTGCTATGTTTACAAGATTTTAACATGTTTTAATATATCTTATTACAAAGTGAAGCTGAGATCTTCAACATAGGTTTTTGATTATTTTGACAAGTCTTGAACTCTACTACTGACTTGAACACTGGGTGTGGAGCATCTATACCAAGAGTTTTGTGTAAGGCTCTCTGACTTCAGAAGAAATCGTCCCTTGTGCTTTGGGTTTCATCAGTTTTAAAAGGAATGTAGTGAAATAATAGCATATAAAAGTAAGGCTGTGACTTAACAGATATTTAATGAGATGCTTCCCCCAACAAATAAGGATTTCCCATTTCTCTGAATTGGAGTTAGTTTTGAGTTAGAATGCACAGTTTAAAAATATGTGCAAAAGTTCTGACTAACTTGCCATTTGAAATAAAGACAGAAGAAGGATGACTCTTAAACTACCTATTGTAAGATCCTATGCTATCAAAAATGTATTTGTAACTTTTATACACGTGAATTATTATTCCTCTTGACAAATATGTACAAACAACTGAATTTCTATTTCTTCACATGTTCATAAGAAAGATTAACTTAATTAACGTAAGGATTCAAGCAGCTCTGTGCTTAACTCGGGATGAACGGAACCTTTTTCACATTACATGATGGTCTAACAGCTTCTGTGGTTGGTAGATCCCTCATAAAGGCCAACTGTAAGGCAGATGGAAAGGTTTTAACATCTTTCTGACAAATAAACAGCTAAAAGCATCCTTTGATGGTGTTGTTTATGACATGGATTCACCAAACAGTGTCTCATTTACTTGAAAATGTCAGCAGCTGGAACTCGGTACACGCTGGTGACTAATAAGTCTGAATTAATTGCAGTCATTAATTTTAATTGGGATTCAAAATGTTCCAATTTGGTGTACATTTAAAATACTAATTGAGTTTTACTCTGTATATATCTTATGTGAAGCAATTACTGATAATTCATCTCCGAGATAAATACCTCAAAAGAAAACAGAAGAAAGCTGATGATTTCCATCTTAAAATGCCTGCATTTGAATTTAGCACTCTCTTTATTTTCTCCTTCTTTGTAAGATTCTGTGAAGACTGGACTGATTTTTTTTTTTTTTTTAAATTGTTGTTTGAATAAAATCCATACCTTTATTCAGAAAACATCAATTACGTGAGTACACTTTTTTAGTGCACCATATAACACTGCTTAGATGTTTGTGGATTAGTTTGCTGGTTTTGATTGTTTCTAAGAAGATTTTGCACAAAGGGATGTCTCCTAAGCTGTCTGAAGTCACTTCAGTCACTGTTTTTCACCTTTTTAGGAAAATCAGCCATCCAAACACACAGCAGAAGTCTCTGTAATCCATGTGACTATTCCACTAATTTTAAGTGAAACCAGCCTGTTGTAAAAAGGAATTGTTTGTGAACGATGCAGTGACTGAATTATGCCCAGATAAGTTCTGACAAAAATATTTTTATAAGTAAAGCAGTAAGAAATAAACAAAACAAACAAACAAACAAACAAACAAACAAACAAACAAACAAGCCAAACAAGTAAGTTGAAAATAGAGAGGACTGAGAGTTTCTAAACACTCTAGAGGCCTCATTAGCATGTTTTGCACAAGCACAGCTCAGGTAATAATACAGTTTTCCTAGCATTATACTGGTACATGAAACTTTCTTTATTTCTGGGCCAAAGAAGTCTATTTGACAAATAACAGGGGAAAATTATAGTTTTCCTATTAACATTATAAAAGGTGATGTGCCATAAATAGGATGCTGCAATGATTTAGTTCAATGAATAAATAGGAATAGACAGGAAAATTAATATGAATGTGAATAAACAGATAAATGTACAGTTTACAAAGTTTCTCATAGGGAGCCAAAATTATTTTGGTGACAGAGAGTACATCAAAGTAAATAGAGTTTCTTCAAATTTCTTTTTCTTCTTAGGGTATGCCTGCTAGAGGAGACACTCTTGAGTTAAAATGCAAATACGTATACCTGATGCTAAGGATGCTTGAGGAGCTAGTAGTAGTAGCTTTCTTTTTCTTAACAATTGCAGAATTATTTTTTCAAAATATACCAGTGTTTTGATAAAAACAGACATTCCAAGCTTGAGAAAAATCTGGGGAAAAAATCGTATTGTGTCAATAATTGATGGAGGTCAAGCACTTACAAATACTCATGCTCACAGACAGAAAATTTTGTAGTTGCCTGGAAAGAACTGTAGACAAAACTATGGTCTAATCGAAATGAGTTGAAATAAATTAAATACTTCAGTGAGAGATGTGTCTATTTATGCAATTTTTTCTTGAGTGGTCAATCCAACACTGCACTGGTAATTATTTCTCTAATGTGCTCACATGTACTAGAAGTAAATGAAAAATAAATGAAATGAAAAATATTATTAGAAACTAGAGGAAAAGCAATATAATATGAATTATATATCATTGTACCTGCAATAAAATATTATAGCACATTTGTTATATGCTGCCATTTACGAAATTCTCAGAATAATGATGCAAAAATCAATAATAAGTATTGGAATAGATGGAGAGTAAATTTGGAAAAAACAAAACCAAAACAAACAACACAAAACACCTCTGAGTAAAATAGAAACTTCTGCATGTCACATTGTAACTGATTTAGTTGTTGATTAGAATGAATGCAAAATTACCTCTCAATGACTTATACATAAAAAAATCTCACAGAAGATTAATTTCCTTAGAACTTTGCAATGCCTTAAGGTAAATTATACCCAACCTGTGGTAGTTGTGCTAATTAATTTTATATTCGAACAGTGACAATCCTTCCAACTATACAGTTCAATAAATTCCATTTCATTATTATGTATAAACCAGGTTCTAAGGTTTAATGATCAGAATTTTGAGGGTGTGTATGTGTGGCTTTATTTAGTAATGCAACACCCAAATCAAGTTCTAACATTTAATTTTTGATCATGCATAGAAATCTAATATGTTACGCTCTCGCATCAGTTTAAAAAATAAATAAATATAATTGCTTTTAATAAAATATTGCAGTGCTTTAAATCGTAATAAAACTGGAACCATAACTATTGATTTCTTTGATAAAACAGTGGAAATTGCAAACACTTTGGCTATATCAATGGCTGAATGAATTCTGAAAATTGAGAGCAATTACAGTCTGGAGGATCCAGAAGATTATTGATTCAACATTGCCATTGACTGCAGCAATCTTGAGGAAGATACTCAACTTCTAAACCAACAACCTTTGCTGTTGGTGTTGCTGTTTTACTTCACAGGGTTCCAATAATGCTCTTAGTTGAACTGTATGGTCATTGAAGGTATTAAGCTAATTAGAAATAGCATTTTTGCATTTTATTTCAACTTCTATATAAAAAAAAGCTTTCAGAATTCGTATGTGGATACTTTTGCTTGCTATGGACAAAACCAAAGTATTCTCTCCTGTGCACAAGAAGCTTAAGGAGCAGTGCTGATGGGGATGCTTAAAAAATTAATGTAGTTCTTGGTTTTGTGCTTTCTTATATCTTGACAAGACTATGCCTCCGGCAAAGCAAGGGGATGACTGCTGATGGGGGGGGGGGGGAAGACACGAAATATGGAAATATTAATTTTTTAGAGGTAGTGTATTGCTGTGGAATTTGTTTGCCTTTGAAAAATGTCATATCAAGGTGTCAAAGCAAGCGGTGCAGTGACTTTTATTTCCTCAGATAAATTTTAGATAACTGGCTATTAGACAATTGTTATTACAGGATAAAACAAATCTTCTGCCAGACCCAGACCAGACAAGATGTCATAAAACAAAACCTATTGCAAGCAACAGCAACAAAAAGAATTACTGGGGTACAAGTTTACACCCTTATGTAGCTCTGCTGTATAAACCCCCTACTCCAAAGTTTTGCTTTCCGTTTTCTTCGTTTGGCCATTGATTCATCAATTGCTAGATCCCTTTCAAATATCTGAGGAGACATACAATTGTTTACTTCCTTATTTACTTTATTTAGCAGTTTGGTAGAGTTCTAATTAAGATGTTGAGTAGGAGTTGTTGGACAACAGGATTAACTCATGTCATTGCTATTCATTTTTGTTCTTTCACTGCCATTCATTATTTATCTTTCCGAAATTATGGAGAAAATGTAGCCACAGTATAAACTGAGAATTCAGTTTTAATTTTGATATTATTTATTTTTCAATACAGACGTCTTTGATATCATTATTGACAGAGTTTTAAAATAGAAATATGTAATTTTCATTTGAAATGTGATCACTTTAGAAGTCAGCTCACAGTAGATTCCTCTATAAGAAGATAGTGAGAAGAATAATAATTCATCATTTTATTTCGTATTTAATATCTTAAGTGAAAGCAGGATGGAAAAGGCAATAAAAAATTCCAGCTGTCTACAACTGAGCATTTCATATGGGTTGAATTTCTGATGGCCTATTTATTCTGTCATTCACTTTCTTCTCAAAGTGTTGCAGTAGAAGTGGATGTACTCAAATATAAGGAGCATGGTCTGATCCTGTAACACACGTTGCAATTTTTGGAGATAAACAAAGTACAGAGTGTGTCTCATGATTACTACCATCCTGATTAGATATCAAATCTTCCAATCAGGAGCATATCTGAGGGTCTGAAATCCTTTCAAACTGTATAGGTATATCTTAGAATTTTGTATCCCCCTAGACTGTTTCCAAGAGGATCACGTTTTAGTGACTTCCGGAACTTAAACATTTCAGATCAGGCAGTGATTTAATACTTCTATTATTTTTAGTTAAAGAAACAATTTAAATCACTTGAGTCTGCAAAAAAATAATAAATTAAGTGCTTTCATGTTTTGATATTCAAAATTTCAATATTTTGATGTGTTATATATATGGACCTATCTTTGCAACTAAGAATAAGCAAGATGACTTATGATGAGTTTTTTGGGGAAACACAAAAAAAAAAGATAAAAAAAAAACAAGAAGAGAAGTTAAGATGTATATAAAGGAACAAAATAACAAGAATCAAGATTTTGTATTTTATTTTTCTAAACTGAAAAATAAATTTAAATTTTGTTTTTAGAATACAAAAAAAATCACTCTATAGTTTTATTTCACATCTGTAACTTATTCATACTCTTGACACTGGAATGAAAGAAATTAATTTCTGAAATTTTATTTTAAAATATATATTTCTGTAATGTGTATGATAGGTATATGCAAAATTAGTATAATTGTTAACGAGCATTGCAAAAAATGTTCAACATTAAGAATGGTTTTCCATGGTCTCAACTGGATTTAAAGCAGAAGAGTTTTACAATAGCGATGTAATCTCCTTGACTGAAATTATACATGATTTTTGTATTGGATTAATGCTAAATGTATGAGCATATTTGATTCATCAGTCAAGTTCCAGGCAGCTAATTAAATGTTAGTTTTGTAATAGAATGTCATATACTGTTACTCTGCAGAGTGCTTTGCAGATCCCACAGTGTAAATCATTTTTATGGGCTAGTAACATAATTGGCCAACTAACTGAGACCCAGATTCCTATTTTCAGGGAGCATGCTAATGTTTTTGCACGCTGTTATGGCTTAACCCACCCCAGCCAGCAGCTAGGACCATGGAGACACTCATTCAATTCTCCCCCTTCCCACCAGGAAGAGGGAGAAAAGAAGGGGAAAGAAAAAACTCCCACTCATGGATTTAGATAAAGAGAGTTGAACAGAATAATAATGGAAAATTAATAATGGTAGAAGAGTATAAAAAATAAAATAATACAACACAAGTCACTCTCACCACTCAATGACTGATGGCCCACCCAGTCATGTGCAGTGATTGCAGAACACCCTCCTGCCACCCCTGCCAACAGCCATTTATGTACAGCCCATTATAAGCATGACATTATGGCATGGAATATTTGCTTGGCCAGCTTGTTATGTCTATGCTCCACCTCAGCTTCTATGGGAAGCTGAAAAAAAAGTTCATGACTAATGTCACCTGGCAGCAACTAAACCAATATGAGTTATCAATGTTCCTTTCATATAAAATCTGAAACACAGCAGCCACTAGAAAAAGAAGTAGTTCTACGCCATATGAAACCAGGACACATACTTGCCCATCAGTTTTGGACACAGCATGTGGCCATAAACTGCTGGTGGTTTGAGTTTTTAACTGCTTGATTTATATCTTTTGGTGATCTATTTTTGATTATATAGAAGCACCATCAAGAATAGGAGTCCCATATGCTAACCAGTGTTCAGACGTATCGTTGCATTCTTGGTGGATAAAGCATTTGAATTGCAATCATGAGACTTGTTAGTGCCACGTGCAACTTTTCCAACCCCATCTCATCCTGCTTTGTATCACAAGTGCTGACTTTCATCTCCTTTTATAAAGCACACCAAGATCTATGAATAAAAAACATTATTCAAGACTTATGACAACTGTCGTTCCTTGTTGCTCTTAAGAGCTAATAATTTACCTAAGGGCAATGAGAAAGAGTGGAATGAATGCAATGTAGTGACGAATTCTATGTGTTCGTACTCACACAATTGATTATTGGCAGAAAAGAAAATTTTGCCTTGCTTGTGGATTTACCTGCAAGAAAACACACTGCATTTCTCTTTCATAACCTTCTCAGAGTACCTGCATTTTTACTGTGTATTCTCTAATAATGCTTATGAAACGTACGTGTGCCACTAACAGACTATTTCCCACCAGAAAGGAAGGTGGTTATTTTCAACTACATGCTTTATATTCACACATGTAATTCCTGTCCTAGAGGAGTTTGGCATCTGGAAGTTACACTGAGTTCTAAAAACATTGGAGGCACTCTGTATCTCATGAAAAGTACTTCCTATTTTACAGAATTTGACATTTATGTCTTCTTTGCCCAGAGTCAGATGACAACATATGCCTTCTTTCAGTGATATTTTTCAAGCAGGTGTGAAATCCAATCACATTTGCCAGCGCTTGGCAGCAGTTTGAAAGTCTCTTGTTTGTTAGGGCATTGTTTCCCTAGCAAGCACTGAACCAGCACATCAGTTGTCTTACAGCTCTAGATCTGCTTCTTGTATCACAGAATCATGGAATTGTCAGAATTAGAAGGGACCTTGAGAGATCATCTAGTCTATTTTGAAGTGTATCCAAACTAGCTAAGATATTTTGTCCTGACAAGTAATGCAGACACCTTTCAAGAGCTGGGCTTTCTGGCCCACAAACTTTTTGAGGATAAGGTTGTCTTTTGGAAAAGTTTTGCTACTTGCTTACTTGTTTCTTAATCTCCTCTGGACATCAGCTCTAGGTCAAATCTAGAAAAAATAGAATCCTGTTCCAGATTTTTGTTTTGACTTCTGGGGCCATTCATGGATTCACAGGACGTAATTTCAGACAGTATAAACACCGGAAGTTCGTTCTAATGGACTTATTCATTCTAACCATTGGAACAACACCAAGGCGGACTGTGTGACATCCATGTGACTGAAACGTTAGATGCCTTGTTAAATGGTTTTATGTTAGGGCTGCCTGATTGCTTTATGTCCTTTGGCTGAAGTCAAGATAAAGGTTTGTAGCAGGAGAATATGGACCTTATTTTGTCCAACCTAGTTCACTTCTCCTAAATTGAAATAATTTAACATTTATCAAAATACAGTGTTTTATTCAACAAATTACAATTGGCCTTTTTTGATAAAGAATTATACCTTCATGCGTCAGCACCTAGTTGACTGCATTGTGGTTATTTGTGGGATAAGATGTTCTAAAGCAAAGCTAACAGCTGAACGTATTTTTAATTAGTTCACAGGTATTCCAGCAGGGTTTTGTGGTTTGTTTTTTGTTGTTTTTTTTTTGTCTTTGGGGAAGCTGAGCCAAAATTTCTCATCATAGCAAAAGCTTTGAATGTCATTAATAGAGTATTAAGCTAGGATGAAGGCTGGGAAAGAAATTCAGTCAATGACTAGGTGGTTTAGTATCAAGGAACAATTTAAGTTTAGATCTGAAGGCTTATTATCAAGCACCTCTTTTTAACTTCATTTTTTACTACAATGAAGAGCCAGTTGCTTTGCTCTGTTTCTCATATGGCATTGCATGCTTTCTCTAATTCTGTTGCATCCGAAGCAAGGAGATCAGAGAGGACTTTTTGGACAGATGGTGGTGTTGACTCTGAATTGTAATTCATATGCAGTCTCTGTCCAGTATCACATTTATGCCATATGCACTGGCTTTTACGTTCTCTTTGGAAATAGTTTTAAGTGCAGGAACAAATGAGATCTCAAAATATGTCATTTTCCCTCCCCCTGCGGTTATACTAAATACACCTCTGCAAGGTGTTAATGGACAAGGTATCTCTCAAACCTCATATCTCATCTCCATAAGCGTGAGGCCAGCCTCAGCTGCTAAGGACAGGTCTCCCAGGAGAGCCAGTTATGCACAAGATGGAAATTAACTTATATTAGGAGATGAAATTGAAATTAGATACATTTTAATTGATGTTTGGAGCCAGAAACACTACATGAATTGTCTTCCAAAAATCGGACCCTCTAAAAAAGTAGAATTTAACAGAAAGCAGCAATATTTTCTGTTAGATTTAATGTTAGACTGCTTCCTTCTCCTTTCAGCAGCACGGAATGTTGTGCTTATAATATTTCATTATACACAAAAATACACATTTACACATTATACACAAAACACTGCATTCAAACAGTGCATTTGTAGTACAGTTCATATTCAAAGTGTAAGGTTTTAGTTTAACAGCAAGATCAACCAAAGTTGGGTCAGACAGGTTAAATTATTTATTGTAAATGTATGAACAGGCTACAGGACACAAGGCACTCACGGATGTAATCAGTAAGAAAATTCCTTTGTGCAGATTGCACTGTATTTTACATTTACAGGTGATTTTTCAGATTCCATGAAACTTAACTGGAAAGATAAAGCAGGCAGACAAGACCACCAGGTGATACCTAACCTTAGTCATATTTTTGAAATAGCACCAATTGTCTTAGAAGTAAGATGTCATTTGCCAGACTTCTTACAGTTTTATGGGTGAAACCCTTGACTTTGTCAGAAAAGGATTAGGGAGTCCATCGCTGACAATTTTACAGGTCATTTGAGGATTTCCCAGTTACAGATAAGTTTCATATGTTATAAATGAACTGTCTTCCTATTTAATCACCTTTTTTCACAAAGTCTGTGGTAGCAGAGTTATAGCTACAGCAGCTCAGGGAGAATTAGTTAGGAATAATCTGTTGGAATTATATTGTTACAAGAAATACCTTTTTCATTTTCCAGATAGAAAATGTAATGATACATTTTGCCTGTTAGGACACTTGAAATGATGGTCCCTTAGGTGTATACTTTGGAAGCCCTCAGTTTTATTCTCTTTTACAGAAAAGGGATAATACATTGTAAGACAGACAAGTTGATCAGTATATGGGTTCTTCCACACTATACAACCTATTATCTGGTAGACCTAGACATAGAGAAACGTGTGTTTTTTCTCTAGGCTTCCTTTAACATGCCAACACAGCTTAAGAAACAAGCAATACCAAAGACATCAGGTCAGTAGTATTTCCTTGATAACTCTCATTCTGTGCATTTAACAAGGGGAAAAAAGGAGGAGGGGGAAGAAAAAAAAACAACCTAAAATAAAAAATCAAGCAACAGCTTCTAGCTTGATTTTCAGAAAGAAGAAAGTCCTTTAAAATATACATTGTAATCTGGAATGTCATGGGATGACAGTATTTTTATATAAATTTATATAAAACCCTCAAGGGAAAGTTTTGTTTGATCTGATATTTTTCAATTAATTTTATCCTGGGCTGGATTAGGAAGTCTGTTGACAACAGCTGGAGGGCGCTGATTCTTCCCCTCATCACTGGTGAAGCCACACCTGGAGACTTTTTCCAATTCTGGACTCCCAATTACAAGACAGACATGGACCTATGTCATTATAATAACTATGATTTTTGTATTAAATATTTTCAGATTTTACAAATATAGAATACGTCTTGTGTCCTCTGAAGATTTTCAGCCGTAGTTAATATATTTCCACCTGTTCTACTGAAATATGAATGGCAAAATCTTGATTTTCATATCCAAGATTTGGAGGTCAGTCCTCCACGTGAACAAGACAAGAGCATCTTGAACACGTGTTTTATTTACTCTGCTTTTTAAAACATAATTTTAATGCTCCAACTAATTTTAGATAACTCATTTATTGGCAGAGAGCAAGGATCTGGCATAATTTATAACAGCGAAATTTAGAGTACTTTGAAGTCAGTGAATCAGATTTACTCTTGTGTGCTTCATATTAGAAATAAGGTTTAATTTATTCTGAAAATTAAGGAAGAAAGTGGAATTTGTTGTATTTCAGTGGGGAAGAAGGTATTCAAACAGAGTAGAATTTATTTTATCTCTGTTAGCACATGATTCTTTTATAATAGTGAAATTTCTGGAAAATTTCTGCTGCTGTTATCTTGCTGTGAGACCATATTTCATCAGCTCTGCCTGATATGCCTTGTCATCAGTTTTATCATAGATGGGTGCTTTTCTGAGGAAAGCTAAAAAGCAATCTCTAAATTACTGTCAAAAATCCAGGTAAGGACATATGGGTCAAACTGCACTCTCAGTTCTTTGTTTCCTCAAGTATGAAACTGTTGGCATCCTTTTTAAAAACCTTTCAAATGCCGTGTAATTGAGGGAAGACAGGTTTGACCCTCACGTCTGGACAGTACAATGAATGTGGATATCACATCTCTGGAGAGTTAGTGAGGGTACAGAGAGCCAAGCTGGATTGTCCCCCCAGAATGCATGGATCTCTGGTAAACTTGTTTTTAAAATAAATGGAATGGACATTTTTCCACAGGAGACATTTTAGTAAGTGTAAAGATGATCAGCCATTAGTAAAAGTAGTGTTCAAAATAATGATTTCCTAGCATTTTTAAAAATTTCTATCTTTCTTTGTTCAGATGGTGAGGAATAGCACTTCCAACTGCCACCTCTGAGATTTGCTTCTGAATTTTAAAACTCTGCTTTCCAGCCCATGTTCTCTTGCTGCTCTTTTTTAAACTAAACGCTTTGCTGTGCATATACTCCTGACAAGTGATAGAAGGTTACACTGAGGTGCCTGGCATTGAACAAGTGAAAAAATACGTTTACAGGTAAGTCAGCAGAACTTGGACTGTTGCTTTCAGTTTTTGAAGTGCAAACTAGCTGAAACTAAAACTTTGTGGAAGCTTACACAGGAAATTTGAGGATGCTGTTTGCATAATGTACTTTGTAGATGGGTGTGTTGGGAGGTATTTTGTCTTCCTGCACTTACTCCTTATATTAATGTACCTGCTTTGATTTTTATAAATGTGTGGTGATAGTCAACAGAAAATATTTGTTCTTATTACGAAGAAAGTTGCCAAAACATAACCTTTTCTTGTATTCATGTATTCTTGTATTCAAATTCTTGTATGACACTTTGCAGATAAACAAAATCACCTTTTGCTCATAGTGACTGGAAATTTATGCTAGGTACATCAGAGAACAGAAAAGTCTACAGAGAGGAAGTAAAAGATGGGGTTTATTCCATATTCTGTAAGTTATAGAATGAACGTGACAGGAATCTGTCAATGTGGTTTTGTCACGCCCAAAACATACTGACTTTAAGAGAAGACATCAGATGTGGAATTTTTTGCCAAATAAATAGGCTTTAACTATGGCACGTAATAGCCTGAATTTCTTCAGCACTGTGGTAAGACATTCCAACCATGCTTGGATAGAGGAAAAAGTGACTGTCTACTATTTCTCTTGGTACTGCATAATAATTATTGATTTAAATCTGCATATCTTTTACCAACAAAACAAAACAAACTATCTCACAAAGCCACTCAAATCCACTAGGTCGTATAGGTGATTGGAATATATGAACTATGATAAAAGTCCTCAGAAAAAAAGTAATAGGTGACATATTAGAGGTGAAATATTTCCAGATGAATTCTTTTGAATAATGAAGAAATAATTTTTTATAAATGCAAGTATTTAAGAATTTTCATGTGGAAATTAGGTGCAAGGAGGGATAACAATGAATGGGAAAAAAAGGCAGGTGGAATTAAGTCAGAAAAGAAAAAAGCGTTCTGAGGAAATGACATTCACTGAAGCTAGTCTTGTCAAAACACAAGTTTAAACTAAATCTGAAATCCTGGAAAAAACACTGAGGAAATAAGGCTTAATTTGAATTGTTATAATTTCGCATCACACTCGGGCTTTGATATATTTATTTTTTAATTTTATTTTTACAAATAACTTTTTTTTTTCTTTCCCTTCCCCCTCCTTTTTCCTTTTCTCCTCCCTTCCCCCCAGTAAATCAGATATTTGGAGATTTTAAATAATTCTGAGGAAAACAGTTATGTACTGTGAAAAAATCTCAAGGGGGAAAAAAACACCTCTCAGAAATTCATAAAGAAAATCTTCACAAGTCATACATATGGAATATGACATATTTTGTCATTTAACCATTCCATAAATGTTTTGGTAAAGTGAAACTGTTTTCTAGTCATTGAATCAATCATAAATAATAAGAAGGAAAGAAGACTAAGTTCAAAATCTTGTGAAATCTTTAGAAAATAGCCAAATATTTAGAAGTCCACGGAAGCACTTTAACTTTCATTGCTCTCTGGCGGGTTGATGGTGAATCAGTAGTTCTGAATGAATTTGTGTAACTTTGGTTAGAAATTATGTATCTAATGCTAGAAATACAATGTCAAGTGTTTTGTAGATGAAACGTTTATAGGTCATAGTTGAAAATATGGATTAATTTATTTTGGTTATGTATTCCAAATGGGGATGTTTGTTTATTTGGGGGTTTTTTTATTTGTTTGGGGGTTTTTGTTTTTATTTTTCAGTCTGTCCTATCAAAAACCCATGGAAGTAAACTGAATATGCTGTGATAATTCAGTGATTCAGAGGTACAACTCAGGGGTTTTTCAGTGGGTGACAGCATCTGTACATTTGCTGTTTCATAAATGAATCGGAGAGCTGTTATGTAAACTTGATATGTAAAAGAATGATAAAGGGTAAGTTAACTGAGCTCTTCTTACGCACAGCATCTAGAGGTATAAAATTCAGATGTTTTAACACTGAAGACACCAGTAGCATATAATTTCAGAAGAAATGTGACATTGTCTCACTATTCTATTTTGGAAAAGCGACAAAACACAAGACTTGCATTAACCCAGTAAGATTCCCAGGCTCAGAACTCTGAAGCTCAGTGACACATCTGAAGACAAATCTACCATTTGCCAAGACGGCAGAATGAATCATAGGATTACTCATCTTTAAATTTTAATAAGCAGAGCTGTAAAGCTTTGGAAAACCACAAATGCTAATATCCACAAACTCTGGAAAACTATGGAATCGGAATACTTTGCACTCCTGTTAAGGAGTGTTAAGTTAAGTACTGAATAGAGTAAAATAACCAGAGAGCATTGTGTAGACATGGCAGTAGTACAGGAAACGGTCAGGAATTGGGTCTTTTACAGACAGCAAAACCTCACTATTTTATTGTAGGGAAAAAGTCAATCAAGAAAAAAATAAAATTGGAAAATGCATGTCAGTTTATAGGCGATCACTATTCTGAATTCATTGGTGGTCAATCTGTTGTGTAGGGATAAAAAGCATTTGCAAGAATATCAGTTATATTAATATGTATCTACAAAGAAATTTAACTACAAGTTAAGCTAATAATGAAAAAAAATTAAGATTAAAGAATACAAAGGCAAATATAAAGGCGACCTGAAACACTGCTGTAAAACCAGTGTTAAAAGAGATCTCACAGAAACAGTGAAGAAGAAGCAATGAGAATCTTCAGAAGGAGAACACTTTTCACGTGGGGATTCAAAAGTTTCTGAAATGAATTGACAAAATAATTCAAAAGGGTTTTGAACAGTTTTAGTGGTATAAAAATTTCTTAGGAAATGGAAGTAAACAGATCTGCTAATGGTAATTTAAGAGGTCAGTGTCTGAATTTGTAGTCAGCTATTAAGGAGCTGAAAAATTAACAAGTAGCAAGAAATGCAGAAAATTAACTGTCAACAGCAGGAAAGAAAATATACCCCAACATGACAGAGGACAAAATACGGGGCCATCTAAGAATATATTAGTATTTGAGAATAGGTAAGTTAGCATGGATTTCTCTGAAGTAAAAATGCATGAACTGCAAATACAGTAAAATAACAAAATAGTATTATCTGCAGAAGCAAAATCAGAATTGCAGGTTTGTGCACACAGTGTGCCAGGCTCCTCTTGCTTTCATTACACTGAACACAAAACAGAGGTGGAAAAAGACTTGTTGAGCAAGCCCACAGCATTTTCCAGAGTTTCAGTGTAGATGGAACCAATCACAAATAAACAGTACACGAAGACCTCACCTCCACATATGATTATTGTTTTTAAGTCCTGTTCAACCTTTCTTTGACCTAGTCATGCTGGGTGTCTGACTGCATCACAATGACATAGTTTTCAGACCTAAATGAAAGTGAAATACAGGAGTGAGTTTTTGTATAGTGATATAATTCCCAATATTAGCTCTTTAGTTTGCTTTATAGTATCCAAGTTGTTGTCCTGAAATAACTCGCTCAGTGTGGTTCAAGAACTTGTACTTCCAGAGAAATACGTAGGCTCCAGTTTTAAGGGATGGAATCAATATATTTTGACATTGAGAAGGTTCTCTTGAGGTCAGGAAAAAGGTATCAGTTGTTCAGAGCAACATCGTTCAAGTGTCACTTCATTCGTAGCACTGAAGAAAACTGTGCATGTTTCTTGATAGACAAAGAAGTTTCACATTAATATTACTGCTTTATTCTAGTGAGTCACAGGGACTCTGTGTCCACAGATAATCCAAACCCTTTCCCAAACATCTGTGTCAACAAGGTGTGAGGAAAAGAGACTGGTTGCCTTATAAAAATATACAGCACAAGCTTAAACCATTATGCTGAAAAACCTTTACCACACATAATTAAGAGTAGCCTGAAGTGTTCTGTTGCATTGGAATGTCTTTGGTAATAAGTATAGGCAGGTGCAAATTTGTGCTTCTCTAGCAGCTAAATGCATAAAAGAAATATCCATATATTACATAAACACACTACAACCACCCACAATGTAGATACTGTAATAAAACAGGAAAAAAAAAAAAGCAGATTAAATTGTCATGCCACAAGTTATGGTCTTTCAGTAATGCATAACAGGGATCTGGAGAGAGAAGAGGGTACATTTTGGATGTGAGCTTTTTTATTTTGATATCCTGCTCTTCACTGAACAGCTGGTAATTATAAAGTCTATGTTTAGAAGAGCATGAAAGATATTTTTTTGCCTCTCTCCAGCCTTTTACAGAAACTTGACATTTCCTTATAAGAATGCACTTACTATCAGACTCAAACTGGCTTTCCTTTGTATTTTTATTTATTTATTGAAAATTCTTCACACAAACCTGGAAATAGACTAAGACCATCAAGTGAGCTATAATTAATGTGCAAGAATCACAAGTATGTTCATTTTAGTATTCAGTGTAAACTACACTGAATTCTTCAGTAGACAAAATGTTAACACCCTTGGCAGAATCTGTTCCACTAAAACTTGGGAAAACCCACAATGTGCTTTACTGTAAAACCTCATTATTATTTTAAGTGAAAGAAGGAGATGCAAGAGATTATTTGCAATGCTGTTAATGATTTTTCTGATTTCACAGAGACATTTTTCCTTTGACTTTTCAGTGTCTTGACTGAATTGAGCCTCTAAATACCTCTAGACAGAGGGGGTTTAGAATGACCCTACGGGGAACAACTTTGCGGCTTATTTGTTAAATTAATGACTGGAAACCAACAACTTTTAAATTAATGAATGTAAGTCAACAGCTCTTAATATTTGTGCCTTCTATATAAGAGCGTGTGTGTGTTTTTGTTACAGAAAAGTGCAGTGTGTTCATAATCTTCTGGGAGAGCTCGGCCTTCTTTTTAGGTATATGTGAGGACATTATCACTGAACAGAAAACTGCTTTGACATTAATTTTTAGATAAGCCATTTTTATATGTTTATGCTTCGATACACCTGCGACAGTTTTATGAACAAGTAAGATTGGATAGTGCATACGTTATCTGATTTAGAAAATTATATTCATGCAAGAAGGAAATCATGGCATGTAGTTAATTTAAAAGTATTTACTGGGTGGAAATAAAACCAACAAGATGGAGGTGTTTTCAAAAGACTGGCTGTGTTTTGGTTAGACAAGATTAATTTTTGAAACTTGGGATCCTGAAGTCTTTAAAATGCAAATACTTGTACTAGTGTAGGTTAATTAAAATCCTTGCAAATTGTTTCTTTCATGCTTAAAGCAATTACATAAAAAACGAGTCTGTTTTTTTAAGGTTTCTTCAAATGACATCGACACTGTCTAATAGACAGTAACAAAGAATTGTGTAAATTTATAAATGAAATACAGAATTATGTTGGAGTTTATGGGAATTTCTGTTAAGTTTCTGAATAGTTAATAAGCACCAAGACCCCTAAATATAGATTTATGGTTTGTACTAAGATATATATATTTGTCATGTAGTTTTGAAGTGATTCTATTGTCCAGACTTTGTTTGAAAACCAAGCCAGGTCATTAGTAACTGAAACTGTCTGCTGTCTGTGATCAGACTTTAGTAAAAGGACTTGCATGTGCATATTTTTAAATCCTGACTCTCACAGGGATTAAATACAACTAAGCTAGCATGATCACATCCTATTTAAAGATGATTCCACTAATACCTCAGCTGAATTGCCAAGGCTGAAAATATTCCGCCATACCCTTTTGTCTTTACCTCTTTTGTGAACAGATGTATGACTTCTTGTCTACAAGGCAAGCTTACAATTTCTCAGGACCACTGGATTCAAATGAAATACAGAAGTAGGATTGTACAGGCTACATGCTTTAGTAAAACAAGAACTTTTACTTCAAATCTCTTAGAAATGTAATGTACTTTCTTCTTTTCCTAATATTTGAGGGAGAACGAAGAGAAAGCCATTGTGATATGGAAATGCCTGAAAGAAGAAACACTGATTCATAAGCATGTGCTATCTAAGATGTTATGAAACTGATCAGTAATTTGTGTGCATTTTCTGTGTGAAGCTGGTGACACTCCAGAGAAAACAGACAATAGCTGTATAATATTAAATTACACAATACCCATTATGAATGCATTGCAGTGGCAATTCAGTGTGGGGAATCCGTAAGCATCTTTTGAATACGTGTGCTAAGATGTGCAAACCTCCAGGATACATAACAGCATGTTAAGTGACTCACCATCGTATTTGAAAAGTCGTATCTGTCAGGTGGAGTCCTTGGTGACTAGAGGAAAGGGACTATTGCACCCATTTTAAAAAAAAAGATGTTAAGGAGGATCCTGGGAACTTCCAATCTATCAGGCTCACCTTCATACCTAGTAACATCATGGAACAGATCCTCCTGGAGGCATGTTGAAACATGGATGATAAGGAGTTGATTAGAAGTAGCCAAAATAGTTTAACCAACACAAATCGTGCCTGACTAATCTAGAGGCCTTCTACACTGGAGTGACTGCATCACTGAACAAGAGCCACAGATAACTACCTGGACTTCTGTAAGGCCACTGATACAGTTCCATAGAATTTTATTGCCTCTAAATTGGAGATATAGGCTTTGGTCAAAGAATTGTTAGATGGATAAGGAATTTTCTGGGTAGCTGCATCCAAAGGGTTGTAGTCTACATGTCAGTGACCAAGTGGAAACCAGCAATGAGTGGTGTGCCTCAAGGGTGTGTACTGTGACGGATACTGTTTAATATCTTCATCAATTACACAGATAGTGGGAATGAGTGCACCCTCAGCACGTTTGTAGGTTATTCAAGTGGTGCAGTTGATTCGCTAGAGGGAAGAGATGCCATTTAGAGGGATGTTGACAAGCTTGAGGTGTGGGCCAGTGTAAATCTCATGAAGTTCAACAAGACCAAGTGCAAGGTTCTTACCCTGGCCTGGGCAAGCCCTGGTATCTATACAGGCTGGGTGAAGAACTGATTAAGAGTTGCTCTTCAGAGAAGGACTTGGGGATACTGTCAGGTGAAAAAATATGTATGAGCCAGCAATGCACACTTGCAACTCGGAAACCTAGTTGCATTTTGTGCCACATAAAAGAAGCATAGCTGACCAATCTGGGTAGTTGATTCTGTTTCTCTACTTTGCTCTCATGAAACCTCACCTGGAGAACTGCATCCAGCTCTGAGTTCCTCAGTACGACAGACATGGACTTGTTCGTGCAACTCTAAAGGAGGGACACAGAAAATATCAGAAGGCTGGAACACTCCTCTTATGAAGAAAGACAGAGAGAGTTTGGCCTACAGAAGAGAATGCTCAAGGTAGATATTTTTTGTGGCCTCATAAGGAAAGAGATAGACTTTTTACCAGGATCTGCAATGACAAGATAAGGGGGAATGGTTTTAAACTGAAAGAGAGTAGCTTTAGATTTAATATAAAGAAGATTTTTTTTTTTTTTTTTTTTTTTTTTTTTTTTTTTTTATGGGGGTGGGGGCAAAATGNTGAGAAACTGGAACAGGTTGTCTGGAGAAGGAAAATTCAAAAATTTAGTTGGGCAAAAATCAATCATGTATTTTTTTCTTCCAGTAGAATAACAGAAAACTTTCTCTTAGTCTATAGAGTCTAGAGAGCTCTCATCACAAAAGGTGATTTTTCACTAAGTGTTTAGTCCACTTGAAATGTTTTCATGTTTGTTTATTAAGCAATTCAAGAGGATTTCTGCTCCTTAGTAACTGCTATTTCTTACTTAGTATATTGACTTACTGCAAATTTCTGCCATGATGTATCACTATTTGAAACAGGAAAAGTTGAGCATTTAATCATCAATTCTTTATAAACTGGCCATGTTTGTTACAAAGTTATGCTCCATTTTTGTAACGATTTTTTTTTTTGGTTTGTGTGGTTTGTTTTTTTAACTTTGTAATCAAAACAGTGATCTTGATCGCTGTTTTTCACAGAATCAATATAGCTATTTTTTACTATTCTTTATAATTCATAGTTCAATAAACAGTACTCTTTTCTAACTTGTCAGATATTCACTTTGTCATCATGTGCATGGATGAAAAGCATTTCTGTATAATCTCACTGTCTTTGACATGAATAGCTGAGACAATAAGCAATAGTATACTCAGCAGGGAATGCCATTTTTTGTTTCAAATACAATAAATTATATCAAGTCATATGTATGACAGAAATTCACTAGCATAGTAAAAAAGTCATTAATTCAGACCGAGACCAGTGATTTGAGTGGAATCTCCAGTGATTTGAGTGGAATTAAGCCAGTGATAAATTTGGCCCATTAATTTCTGTATGGTTTCTGCTACGCATAACTTTGTACATCTTGTATTCAAACATTTTATTACTAAGATTAATAGCCTCTCTCCTATTGCATTAAGGATCCAATAGCATGACAAGGAATGTCTAGCATAATGCAAAATGCATAAACTCATTAAAAATAACTAGTTTGACACAGTGGGTTGTGCTACTTGGACTGATTTCAAATCCTACTCAAGTCTGTTACCTGCTGTACTGGCAAAACGTCAGAGATTCATGGAATCTCAGATAGACCCTGTCAGCTCTGTGCACTCTGTCATACCTCGTATCTATAAATATTACCTGCAGAATATCTTTCTTGTTCTAAGAAATGGCTGTACCATTCTTATTTGTGTTACGACAGTTAATGTAGCAATGTGACTGGATTGCTCTAAGATGTTTGGAAGGTTATGAGATGTTTAGCTCTTGATGCTACTTGGCCCAAAAGCTAAAATTAGTTTAATCTTCACTGGATCAGATAAAGAAATAGTTAACTTAAATGAGGGGTTTCCATTCTTCATTATATTAAGTTCCTATTTATACTATTTCACAAGAAGGTGTGGTCAGTCTTGAGACAGAGTAACTGTTTAGATGAACCTTCAGGATATTCAAGATGTGGAATATTTAGCTGCCATCACTTTTGATGATGTTGATGCTGGTTTTCAATGCTGTTAGTTCTGTGCTTTAGCTTCAAGAAATGAGTTAAGTTTAGTTTTCAACTAAGTTCCGTGATGGAATTCAGTCCCATCTTGTCCAATTTGCGTGCCTGTCTAAATGTCGTGGTTCTGAGCAAATCAGAACCGAAGGACAGATAGCCCTCCCCCCGCCCTTTCCCCTTTTAAAAAGGAAAAAAGGAGAGGAGAGGGAGAAATTAAAGAGATTCAGGAGTTTAGAAAAACTAAACTACTTTAATAAAACATAAAGAATAATAATATAATGAACAATAAAAGGAAATTAAAAAAAAAGAAAAATAAAATAAAAGTATACAGTATATACAAAACCTTATTAAGTTCCCAGGATGACGACCACGTCACCAGCAGGCAACAGTCCCAGGCTGGAGTCGGTGATCGACAGGANAATTTACCCCAAACCAGGACACTAAACAACCATGTAAATTAGCACAGTACAGTTCATTCAGGATGCTTTATTCTGTGACGTTAATAGAACTGAAATAACTACACTGCCAAGACTATGTCTTCAGTCTGCTGTTTTACATAGTAAACTTGTATAACATCTGTCCTCTCAATCCATGCAAAAATCAGTATCACTAGTCTTTTGTAAGGCCTACATTCACTAGCTGTTCACATACTACGTCTATCAAATATTCCATTCCCTTTGGACTAGAAAGGCAAGACATTACATAAATTGTCTCCGTTAAAAATAAATTGAGATTTTTCCATCAAAATATCTTGATTTTACAGTGACGCACAGAAAAGTCACTGGTTTTGAGTGTAGAATGTAATTGTAAGTTTTTCTCAATGGCAATAGCAGGTGCATAATGGACTGAGGTTGTTTTTGCAGCAGAGACACCTCTTGTCCTGTCTCTGCAAACAACAGTAGCAGGCGTAAACTGGAATATAGGAAGTTCCATCTAAGCATGAGGAAGAACTTCACTTTGAGGGTGGCAGACCAATGTAATAGGCTGCTCAGGGAGGCTGTGGAGTCATTGTTGCTGAAGACATTCAAAACCTTCCTGGAAAAATTCCTCTAGGAGGACTTGTTTTGACTGGGAAGTTGGCCTAGATGATCTCCAGAGGTCCTTTCCAACCCCTATCGTCCTATGATTCTGTGATTCTATGATCTATGTGATTCAAGACAGGCTTTAAACTGAAAGACGGTAGATTTAAATTGTTTATAAGGATGCAATTTTTTACAATACAATTGGTGAGACACTGGAACAGGTAGCCTAGAGAAGCTGTGGATGTCCTGTAATTTCAAGTGTTTAAAATCAGGTTGAATGGGGCTTTGAGCAACCTGATCTAGTGAAAGATGCCTCTGCCCATGATAGAGGGTTGGACTAGATGATCTTTAAAGGTTACTTCTGATCAAACCATTCTATGATTCTATGATTCTATACTGTTTTTAAAAATTATAATTTTACTTGGAAACAGATTGAGCAATTTGATGGATCTCCCTCATTTTTACTTTGGTTCAGTCTAATGATTAAGTGCTATAAAACAGAGTCTTGATATCATTGGGGATGAAAGGAAATTAATACATTATCTTCTATAGCTAGAGAGAGGAATAAAGAGTAATTGAAAGTTGTTAAAAAGAAACTCAGCTGGTTAAAATTAGTACTTTATAATACCACCTTTTCTAATAACAATTGAAGAAGTTGCTGAGCAGTAGAAAAATAGAATCTCTGACTGCAAAAGACAGAAAAAGTAGAAGAGTAATGGTCCCCTTAAAATCACTTTGACATCATTGATATTGCAAATTTGGATTGAACTCACCCTTGTGAACTTGTGGCACTCCATTAGGTCTGTAATATAAATCCTTAGATTTCTTACTGACAAAATCAGTTTTTATACTTCTAAAACTTTTTTCAATCTCACAAGGGAATGCCCACAAAAGAATTAAACACTGTTTTCTAAGAAAACTTAACTTTAAAGGTCTTCTTTAATGCATGACAAAACAGGATAGCATTTGGCCCTGGTTACAAGAAAAAGCATAGAACTAACATTTTTGCATTGAGTATCTTGTATGAATTTGTTCATTTGTGCTGCCTCATGTCATGTAAGATGTGTGTCTTGAAAGTATACTTCCTGAATCACGTACAAAAGCTGTTCTTTGCACTATCTCACTTCATACTTGCCTTAGACTATATGATACATTTAGTGAAACTGAAGTCAATTCTGGGAAGAGACAGATTCTGCTTTCTGATGTACATGGTATGGTTTCATTCCTGCTATGTGGGTCATCTACATGCCTCTGAGGAGATTTTATTTCAATTAAGTAATGTTACCTAACATTTTGGGAGTAGAACATTTCCAGTATTGCAGGTACTGGAAATCTCTGAATAAACTCAGAAAAAAAGAACCTGGAGGAAGGAATAGAGAGGGAGTATAAAACTGTTGGTCAGGACCTGTAGCAGTAAGCGAAGTTCCAAACCTGAAAACTAATGGGTTGACAGTTTGTCAATGACAAAACAGAGAAGAAGAAATAGAAGATAAAAAAAATATCTTATGAGCAGACTGAGTGATATATCTTTGCTGTACCAGATAGGATAAAAACCATTAGAAGGAATTCTGGAATAAAGAGAAATCAACTGCTTGTGATGAATGCACAGGCATGGGTAGTTTGCCCTGATTGAATGGAGTGCTGTATCTGGAAATTATTTTGTGATTAGAACCTAGTGATGACAACACTATGTCAAACAGAAGAAAGCTTCATTTCTTTAAAGGAAGTCAGCAAAGACTATTAGACACATATTTCCAAACAAACAGTGACCTTCTGATGGATCTCCTACAAGCTTTTTCAATGCTTCTCATACAAATTTGTAATCGACAAACTACAAATTTTCATGAACTTTGAGTAATGGAATTACTGCTTTTAAGCTTTAATACTGGAATCTGGAATAATTCTGCTGGGTGAATTATCACAAACTTAATAAAAATTCTCCATGCAAAAATTTTAAATTTTGCTTTTTGTTCCACAATTAAAAAATAAATTGCATTCTTATATAGGTAGAAGTTCAAGAGCTGTAGGTGAATACACATGCTACTCTTTTCATCCATATCATTAGTAGTATCTTCTGGTTGTACTTGGTTTTTTCTCTTTCAAAAGAGAAGCAGTTTTCAGTCTGGTTTGTGTGCACTCGCACTCCTGGGACTGTTAGTCAACAGTACATGCTTACAGCCTGTGTACTTGCCAAAAAGGGAACAATTGCTTAAAAATTTCAAGTGCATATTACATACTGTGTTACCTTAGAAGACATGCTGGAAATGTCTGCTGCAAGGTCCATCTGACATTTTTCATGATAAATTCTTGCTTAATTTCTCTAAGGAAGTGAAAATATCTGCCAAGTGCATGGATTGCCACATTTCTCAGATTATGGTAAATTAATTTGCCAAAGCTTATGCTCCCTGTAAATAGATGCTGCAGATTCAGAAAAAATAGTCAAAATCCACTCTGTACAGTAGAGTTGCAATTCAAGGAGAAAAAGTCCTTGTACTTACAGAGAAAACTTTGAGAAAACTCACCAAGTATTGCTTATTAGCAGTAACATAGAGACTACACTGTCATCATAAGCAGTTTCCAAGGATTTAGTTTGGTTTAACTTTTTGATTAAAATATCATTTTAATAAAAAGATCCAACCATCACAAAACTTTTTTTTTTTTTTATGGAGGCCTAAAGTCTTTAGTTTCTCAAGAAAAAAATATTATTCCATCAGTCTTATAATGTAATATATGATTCCATTATATACAACATTGATGTGGATACAGGAAATAGTGAAATTAAACTATTGAACTGAAACTATTTACGTAAGTCAAGATAGTTCAGAGTATTTTACCTGTTTCTTGGTCTTCGTCTTTCCTCAGAAATTGCTCAGGTTGTAGAATTTATACTGCTCGCTGTGCTACTCCATCAAGGTACCTCCGAAGTTTCTCCAGAGTCATGTCATCATAATTTAGAGCAGAAAATGCTTCACTCTTCTCTCATAGATGTTTTAAAAGGTCAGAATTATCCATTCACTTTCAAGAAATGTGGTCATTCTAATTTACGCCAATAAAGGCCTTTTCATGTCCATGTTCCCAATTCTATGCTATGCAATCTCCTAACTGTGAATTTATTGAGGTATAATTTATGCCTATGTACTGCTGCAGCTGTTGACCTTCAGTCTTATGCTTAACACTGAATCTGAATAACTGTATAGTACATTGTGCTTTATAGTGATTTATTCCTAAGCCATAGTTGTATAGGGGAGTGAAGAACCTAGATAATATCATCACAATAAATAACTTCTCTGAAGATAAAATAACTACATTGTTACAGTGAATCCTTACAATTTCCTTCTAAAACTGTATGCATATAGACAATATAAGACAAGTCTTGTCCTAGCGGTGAATGGAAACGTAAAATAAAACCAAATATTTTTGTTTTAAGCTCATGTTCCTATTTAGAACCCATCTGGGAACTGAACACCTAACAGTGCTGATACCACACAGTAAATGTCTTCCACTTTTACAGCTTTGTATGCATTAACAACAAAACCATTTCCTTGTGTTTTGGGTTTTTTTAAAATATATTATTAGCTAGCATTTTCATTTTAAATGAAACTTCATTTTCACAAAATATTTGCATTTCCAGAGGAACTAAAAATGTTTGCCTCACCAGCATCTCCATAGAAATTTCTTCAGTACTATAGACTATGCTCAGCTGGGGAGGGGAGGGCAAGGTGGGGGTCCACTGGCCATTTGCATGAGTTCGACCCAAGCTGGCATAGGTGTTAGCATAAGCCTGGGAGCTCTAACCAACTTTTCCTTTTAACAGAAGAGAGAGATTGTGTCCAACACCTTTCCCAGACACCAGAATGGAACTTGCATGGTTTTCATGTGTTCAAGGAACTGGAAAGCTGAACTATTCAAACAATGTGCCCAGAGGTGTCCTGACCAATTTGATTATGGTACCAATAATGGCAACAGCACATGGGAAAACAATAATTCAAGTTGAAAACACTAGTCACTAAGGAAATATTCTCTACCTAATCCCATCATTTGGGAAACTAAATAAATTTAAGAGACATTACAAAGAGAAAGGCACTGGCAGGAACACAGAGTAAAGGACAACCTGAGAGGCTTTGGGGGAACCCAGGGGGCTCCATTACCTTGCCCTAGGATTGGGACCATCCCTGCAACACCCCCAGGGAGCCAGGGAACAGGAGAGGCAATCCAAGGGACACACCTCTGGCTGGGATGGGACCCTGCAGCCCATGTCTAGAGGAGCTACACCCACCCATCTAACTTTTCTCCTGGATCACGTCACCTCTGCTACAGAACGTGGAAGCCATGTAATTTGTAAAACTGCATATATCTGCAATGGAAGAGTTTTGGTATTGAAATCCATTCAGTCTCCAAAGTGTCATTTGGTCTTGAACTCAACACGTCCTTTTCCACTCTCCACAAGGGGGACCTTCCCCTGACAGTTTGGTTGTTTGAATTCTGGGGCAATGTTGAAGTGTCTGCTGTAAGTTTCCGTGATACCCAGTTTAGAAGGTTCCTGACCTATGTGGAGGTTTTCTTCAGTATTATAAAGCAAATATGCCATCATATTAGCTATTCATTATATTTTTTTTCTATTTTTCCTATTTGTGTGCTCTTATATGATATCCAAAACAGTCCTGAGTATTTTCCTTTTTGTCTAAGTCTCACACAGTTGTCATTGTGCATGAAAAAAAAATATCCTTCTTACTGTCTAGATGCTACTCTAATTACAAAAGATGTTTTGCTGCTATGAATCACTCTTTCATATTGATAATTATGTTTTGTGTATAGGTTTTGTTCTTGATTTTTGAGAGCTGTGTATTCTACATGATTAAAGGACAGGAACTGAAATGGATAACTTTTCATATGAATAGAAGGAAATAAAAAATTATACTGATGGTCATGAGTGTTATTAACTTAGTATCACAGTGCTATCCATGTTGTGTCATATTATTGTGTCTCTCACTCCCATATACATAATTTTTCTCTTGGACCTATTGACATAGAAAAGATTAAATGAACATTATTTTGTTCCTTTTTTCATGTAGGTTATTAGTGGATTTAGCCACTGTGGTTTATATACTTATGAAAATCTGTTATGATAGTGGTCTACCTGAAAATGAAGCAATGGTTCAGGTTACTAAACCATTCTTGTTATCATATGCTGACAAGTCTTGTAATTCTCTGGTTCTGTATCCTGTTATTGTTCGACACATAAATATGCAGTGGTTGATCCAGTTTAAAAGTTAGATTTATATTTTGAAGGTGTACGTTGGGCTGCAGTCGAGAGATGAGAGGACAGAATGAATTATAGAATTTGGGAAATATCTTTCCTTATCTCAGGGACTGAATGTTCCAGATTTTTTTTTCTTTTTTTCTAACTATTTTTATTTTACAGAAGGAAAAGGAAAATGAAGAAAAAGATTAGGGAATGATGATGATGACGACGATTGTTGTTGTTGTCACTGTTAGTTTAGTATACCTTAGAAGACTCAGCTTTGATCAGAAACATTAATGAGGGAAGGAGTTCCCAAATCCTGCACAATTAATCTAAGCATTATTTATACCTGTGGAATCAGTTTTCTATGAATCATAGTTACTTAATAAGAACTGGAGGAATTTGTGAATCTCCATGTCATAGAATGGTTTAGGTTTGAAAGGACCTTAAAGTTTATCATATAGAGGCAAATGTTTCACATAAAGTATAAGATGAGAAGCTCATCATAGTAATGTTTAAAATGATTAGGACAGTTTCTCAAACATCTCAAAAAACCTCTTGCTCGGAAACCTAGCATAGGAAAATAGTAACTCCCTACTGAAATTCCCCCTCAAATCTTCAACAACTTCAACTAAGATTCAGATGCTGGAGAGGGAACTAGAGGTGGGAACTCAGTGCTAACAATCTTATTGTTAGTGCTAACAATCTCGTTATTATCATCAGATGTTCATTTCTTACCTGCCAAAGTACCTGTATGGTAGTTATTTCCAGCTGGCTAATATGATAGAAGTTGACAAATAAATCATGATATGGAATAGAAAATGTTATCGCACTATGCTTTTTTTAGATTTTATTTCTTCTGATTATTTTTGAAAGACAGTTGTGCAATCTGTTTAGAGACTCATACCAGTTATTCACACCAAAACCAAAATATAATGAATTCCTTCGTATTTTACCTCAAGATCGTTTTTTCTTGTCGTTACTGAGATTACTCTCCCTCTCAAAACAAGCAGCTTAGTTGATGTTGAAATAAATATTTTTAGTAAAGTAATTTTTTTATAAATCTCATGGAAATGACATTTGAACAAATAGTAAGTGTGGAGCTGTAATTAATTTTGAAATAAGTGAAATGAAAGTGCAGTTCTCCAAGGAAAGTGTAATGCTAGCTTCAAAATGGGTTAATATTCTATGCTTTAAGGCTTTTGATTACTTATTTCAATTCTTCGTACAAGCTATTTTTCATAGAAAAGGGTTTTCAATTAGGCTATATGTAAAGCAAAAATAGAATTCCATGTTTTAGAACAAGTAAGATATGTAAGCAGTAAAAAGACCTTTTAATATATTTTTTAAACTGCTGTAAATTGAAGCATAGATTTGAGATGTCATTTTGCAAGTCGCTTATTTCAAGCAAGATGAATAAATTTTATTCTACATTAATTTCTTTTTGTATTCTAATAAGAAGTCACTAACGCATTTCATTATCACAAGAAGTAGCAATGCCTGAATATATTTTTGTCTTAAGTGTAGATGAACTTGTCCTTCCCAGGGTCTTATTTATCATCTGGATGCATATTAACACCTTTTAAACACTCTGCTTCAGCTGTGTCATGGTTTGGGCTGAATGACAGATGTTCAGTTTGGTACATCATCAAAGCCAGAAATGTGAGTACAGAAGACTAAAATGTCATCTGGTACAATTCCTGTCATTGATTCCCAATTTGGATGGGATCAGCTAAATTTCTTCATGAAAATCTCTATTTTTGCTGTGGGAGTCTGCTTTATCTGTTGTTATTTGACTTAGCGGATAAATGTTTTCTTGTTTTTTTGAACACCACAAGCTCAAATCAAAGTATTTAACCCATGTCTTTTTATTTTCACCTTGAAAGACAGATATAACTATAATCTCAGTCTTTAATTTTCTTTATCATCCAATACCAGGCTGTGCCTGACACATTTCTGCAAAATTTTTTCCCTGCAGGAAGCAGTGAGCTATTCAGCAAAATTCCTTGGTTTCACAGCAAGGTAGCATAATCTCTCTAGGATTCTTTTTCTCTCCTTTTTTTTTGTGGGGGGGGAAAGTAATTGGGAAAAGTCTCTTTCAGTGCTTTTTGTCTTTCTATGGTAACTTTTGCAACAGACTTACATCTACATAACAGTTTTGTAATTATCAATATTTATAAGGCCATAGTAATGACTAATACTCCATGGGGTGTCTAATTTCCAAGTTCATTGCATTTCAACAGACTAGAGAACAAGCTGGTATGATTGGATCCATCTGAAAGATTTTTACATGAAACACAGCTGATATCAATTACAATGTGGGGAGAATACCTCCCCCTTTTTATTTCTCCTGTGTGAAAAGGGGAATAAAACAAGAAGTGCTATTAATATGTACAGGAACGATGAAGTTTCAAAGAACTAAAAAACCTCATATCATCCAAACACAACTAAAAATGTGTTTTTCTTACCAAGAAATTAATATTTGAACAATATAAACAAGAGACAGGAAGAATTCATTTTAGTCACTCTGCCTCCCTGCTTATAAACACAGCAGAGCAATAGAGGAGTTAACAGCAACATCACAGTGCAGTAGAAAACAAGACTGAGAAATATTAAGTTATCTCTATGCTGAGCAAATCAAGGTAAATCAAGAAATCAAGATCATAAGGCAAAAACCTATGCTGACACAATATTGTTTAATGAGTTTGTAGCTCTGATTCTGTACTCCAATAAACAGTTCTAGATTACTTGTAGAAAAAACTTTTACTTTTTCCTTTACTTTTTTTTTTTNTTTTTGACATCTGATAGAAGTTATAAGGACAAGGTAGATACTGTGAATTAAAATAAATAAATCAAAACATTTCAGATTTGCTTTTCCTATGAGAACTGGTAGAACTGTTTGTTGTTATTTTTATTGTCAATGAACCCTTCTGTATCTAATGATATCATAATTAACTAGAATTAATTAATTATGAAACAGCTTTTGGTTTTCATTCCTCTTATTGTAACTGTTCTTCTGATGTAATTTTCTAAAAAGTAATTATTGGCTAGAGGTAAACTAACATTACAGTCTAGAACTAAACTGAGAAGCTATTCATTGTTCTGGAGTGATGTGTGTGAAGTAATTCGTGTTTGGAAAGCACATCCTGAGATAAAGATTAACCATATTTACAGAAATTGATGGGTTTTGACAACTGATGGCTCTAAGTGGAAAGATGTGATATTTTTTGATATCATTTTTGTGTGAGATTGAGATTCACATTCTTACAGAATTTCTTGTGAGATTCACATTCTTACAGTATTTCTTGTGACAAGTGAGAGGTTTTTCTCCTTTCTTTTAAAGCAACCTGACAACTTTTCTTTTATATTTTTTTTTTTTTTTCTAGTGGTAAAGCATTTGTACTCATTGAAATAAAAAGGAAACAGGATGTTTGATTTAAAAACAAAAAAGGTAAAATCAGAATATTTTACCTCTTCCTTATTAAAATATTGTAAAAATATCTCCAAAGATATTTAGAAAAACCCTCATCTGATTCATTATTATCTCTTATTTAGTAATAACTACTAAGAATAACTGCTACAAGAATTTAATGAATAGGTTCTTACTAATCTATGATAAAGAAAAAGCTTGCTAAAGTTATAACAAATCCATCAACTATACCAGCAACCAATTCTAAGGAGGTTGTCTCTACTGGAAGTATATAAGTTGATGGTTTATGACCAAAACAAATTAAAATATTGAAAAAGCTAAAGCATATATTGAGAAAGGTATGCATGTTGTAAACCAATTGGTCTGTGATGGAAAGCAGTGTTTTACTCTTTAATAAAATGAGAGAGGTACAATCAGAATTCTTACAACACTGAGTGGGATGTCCATCAATGTTACACACCAGTCTGCTGAGCTGATCAAATTCTCATCACATAAATAAACTGGTTACATTGGCAGTATAATTATAAATGCATTGCATGGCAAATAACACGGCAGCTCATTATAGAGAAAAAAAAAAAAATGTTGGAACTCTCATTTGTAAGCGCAGGAATCTTCCAGAAGTTGTGCTGACTAAAATTTCTATGCAAACCATTAGATTTTGTCAGCATAAATGTTAACACTTCATCTATTTTTAAAATGGTAGCCAGATAGCTGCAGACTCTTTAGCTTTTCCACTGAAATTTATAATTTACGGTGAATGTTAACTGTCTTGATCCTGTAGTGATCACACTGCTTCCTTAGAGACAGCAAATGAAATAAGATGTAAGGATGAGCTCAGCTGACAGTAAGTCCTTAGTCTGTTCTTATTATTGCCATGGAAAGTTAACTTGACAGTAGCATTTCATGTTATGTTACGCTCTTGGAAATTTTGCAAGGGAAGTTGGAAGGGACAGGTGATGTTTTTCACAAGATCACCCTTTGAATTTGGATAATTGGAAGCAAATTTTATCACACCAGCCTTATTTCAAACTAGCCACCATGTTTTCCTTCAAACCAAAATTCTTGTCTGAGATCTCACTTTTATTGTTTCCCCAGCTCCATTAACTGTTTTTAAAAGCAAGCTTGTCTTTCTTACATCTTTAGAACACCATAGTACTTTGATTTTTAAGGACACTCTGGTACAACCAGAAAATTTTTCTTGCTCTACCTTATGCAGTATCTTTCATCTAAACCAGTTGATTTGGATACCTTTGAGGCTGAAGAAAAAAAATGCTGTTATGGATTACAGTGGGGTTTTCCTAATCTGATTGGGAATCTCTGTACTATGAGGGCTGTGACCGCATTAGAGCAGTTGTATCTAATCTCATAGTATCCATGAAAGTCTATTAATACATACTAAATTGTGAGCTGAAACCTAACAGGGACACAACAATTAGATAGCCTTTATCCAATCAATACATAGTTGTTTGTTTATTTTCAGCTCAAAATGCTGGCCTGAAGTTAAGATGTATGCACAGTGCTTCATTACTGCTTTGATACTGCTTTGACAGGGTTTAATGTTGATAGGCTTTTTCATATATAGACTCATAGAATGGTTAGAGTTGGAAGGGACCTTAAAGATCATCAAGTTCCAAACCCCTGCCATGGGCATGGGCACCTTCCAGTAGACCAGGTTGCTCAGAGCATCCACAATTTCTCTGGGCAACCTGTTTCAGTCCTGACGGTAAAGAATATCTTTCTATTATCTAATCTAAATCTCCCCTCTTTAAATTTAGAAGCATTACCCCCTGTCCTATCACTGCACTCCCAGACAAAGAGTCCCTCTGCAGCTCTCCTGTAGGTCCCCTTACTTCAAATATCTGAAAAAAATATCCACAAAACTCTCTTTTTTTAAAATGCATATGTACGTGTACTGCTAGGAACATCTGCCATAAAATATTTTCTGAAATTTTTATATGTTTTAATTATCTAGACTGTATTTCTGGAAGGCAATCTTGTTCTCTGTGCGTTAGTTTAAGCATACCTAAAGGAAAAAAAACGGGGGCTCTAGAATCTCGATTCATCCTACTGAAACTGAGTCACTACAGAAATACAGAAATGTCAATATCCTGTCTAATCAGTGGAGAAAGATGAAAAGAATGTTTTGGCTTTTACATGAATCATGCTATGGTAATATCTTACTAATTAATGACCGAGGAGGACCTCAAGCCTGGGTATGCTGCTTACGCCAAGAACTCCAGCAAAATTACAAAACAGTTGCACTGCTTATAAAATATAGATGCCTGTTCCCCCTTGCATCAACCTTACAGAACACACACTGTCAGCTGGTGTGAATCTATTCCTTACTTGTTTCTATGGAAATGAAGGTCCTTAGATTTCAGCTGAGATATTTGTGTTCTCAGAAGTTTAAGGAAGCAGAAATAGACCATGATTTGCTTTTCAGATTTACCTAGGATTCCCCTTTTTGTTTCTGTTGTCGTTGTTACCAGTCATTGGTAAAAGTATACTTGAAATATTAATGATCATCTTTAATCTTACTGTGTTCTACGTATTAATAGACCTTTCAAGAGTTTGCTGGCAATCACTGAAGTGACTAATCCTTCACAGAACATTAAAAGCCTATTGGTTAGGATTTTCTTCTGGATTTGGGAAACTAGAACTCTGTTCTCTTCCTTAAGGATAATTTGAATATGGAGCTTTAGCAGATCTTTTACAGTGCACAAAAATGCACTTAATTATCAGGGTACTTTGTTGTGAATCTCTCCTGTGAAATCTTTTCCTCTTTATGTTGACTTTCATTGGATCATTAATAATTTACATCTTAGCCTTTGATGTAAAAAGTTACTGTTGTACATTATGAGGTAGAGTTCCTCCTCTGTTCCAGTGATAATTGTTGATGAAACAGTAGATTAACTGCAGCAGAAGAGATTATTGAAGATTTGTTTAGTACTCCAACAGGTGAAATAACCAATTGGGAAGTAAAAGACCACTGTTGAATTCTTGGTGAAATCATGAACTCTAAGGAAATCTAAGGTGAGGAATATGATCTATGATTTTGTATTACTGAGGTAGTAAACTGTAAAGAATGGATAAAGAGCAGCCTGGTCAAAACAGACTGTGGTGCAAAATTGTTATAGAATGTGAATAATAGGGTGACTAAAAAAAGATAATCATGAGAGCCCTCTCTGTTCAATTTGAATTGGAATTCCATCAAATAGGCAAATATTTTATGGTTTACCTTAAAATATTTTTATTTTATATTAGCATTATCTTTTGTTTTTCCAATTGAAGCCTGGAAAATGATGGAATTTTGATATTCTTATGTATGGTAGCTTATGTATTTGTTCATAAAGTTTTAATGATTACAAACAGTCGAGCCAAAATAATCTCAAAAAAACATCCACAGAATTGTTCTGTCTCAAATTAGGGACAGTTGTATGTAATCCATACTTGAAAAGTATCTGCCTAACCAGTTCTTAAAACTTTCCAATCTCTCTCTGCAGCTTCTGTAAGGAAACCATGACAGAACTTAGACAACCTTAAAAGAGCAAATTTTTCCCCCTTATTATAGTGTAAGCCTGTAGCTTCTTGTCATATTCACAATGAGCATGGAAAACTGTCTTCCTTTCTTACTGCAGTCATTTTTATCTACAACATTTTAGTCACATCTCCCTTCATGCATGCTTTCTGCCAGACCAAACAAACCTCAGTTGTAGCTAATTAATCTCAAACGTATAGATTCTCTAACTTCTTTTTTCTTGATTTTCTGTATTTTTATATAAGCGTGTGCTGGCTTGTGATAATAACACTTCAGCTGAGGCATTACCAATACTAGAAATATTTATTCATGTGTTCTACATTATGACTTTCCTATTGATTCTTCTCAACATAAACTTTGTTTTTCTTGCAAAAAGCGTGTTATCTTGAGTTTAATTTGAGAAGCACTGTAGGCTCCATGGCTTCTGTGTAACAGCTGACCCAATCCATTTCCTTCGTTGTTCTTGTATCTTTCTTCATAAGCGTGATACTTTTGTCCTTGAACTTGTTGAATTCCAATGTGAGTACTTCTTATAATTCGCCAATTCTAATCCTATCCTTGAAAGTTATTTCACTCCATTTCTGCCTAGTATCATCTGAAGATTTAATAAATATCCTGTGTATTGCACATCCAATAAAATAATGTGCATAAAATAAAGGCAGAAAAAAGAAAAGCGTCCACATAGTATTTCTACACCTCCACTCAATTTGGCAAAGAAATAAAGAATGATTCAATAGAAGTGAAATAAGAAATGGAACAGAACAATTTTTTGTTGGCAAACCTGTTAGGGAAGAATTCTTATTTGACTTTATCTTAAGACTAAGTTTCAAAAAATTGTTTTAGGGAATTTGAAGATTGCAGCCTTTGTATGAAAACAGATTTAGTGCCAGATAAAGTTATCTTACAGCAGCAGGTTTTTCTCCTCAAGTCACTAATACAAAATTATTTTAATCTACTTAGTGTTATCAATAATTACAAAAGAATTATGTCTTTATTGTTAATTGACATTTCTATTAAAAATTAGCTATTAGATAGATAATTAATGAGCTTGTAATTCTCTGAGGCTTTCCAGTCACCTTACTTCCTGCTATCATAATTAAAACTCAATTAAATGTATACTGCCTACAGTTTCTGCACAGCTTGCTATGTCACTTTAACGTCTCTTATCTTAAAATCAATGTTTTTTAAAAATTATATTTAATATATTACATAATACACCAAAAATTTGTAGAAAAGTTAAGATTAAGTCACTGCTTTACACCTTCATCAGTTTATTCTTCCAACTGGCCAGTGAGCCACCTGTAATCTTTTTTTTTTTTTTTTTCCCCTAACTACATCAATAGTAACTTGTTTTGAATATTTGACCTACTGGTCTAGCTGCTGATCAGCTAAAGAAATTATTTTTAGATGCCATTATGTAGTTTAAGATTATATGAAGGGAAGTCACAGCTATGACAGTTGCTTCAGTACAGTCTGTGAGCTCAGATCGGGCTCATAAAGCAACAGTGTAAAGACATCAAAGCCTTTACATGTCACTGAACTTGTACTGGCAGTGCATGTCCTCACCACAAGCATCTGCGTTGGCTAAACATGCTGTACACCATAGAGAGGTGCCATGGTTTTTATAAAGAGCTCAATCAGAACTCTGGGAATCTGACAAGTTCCTCATGGGATATTGAGGTGATTTCAAGATCAATGTCATCTCTACTAGTCTTTCTCCAGCACTGCTATTCTCTTCCTCTTGTTTTTCCTGCCAGGTTTTAAATGCCTGTAGCTTCTTGTGATTTCTGTGTCATCCAGCAGAGTTTCTGAATAACCTTATCTTAGAAATGAATCCTTCCCATTTTAAACCATTTCTACCACCTACCTGAGCATTAGGATAAGGAAACAGATATGCCAGAAGGCTGCAGATGGAGGGATGTGTGCCAAAAAAGCATGAATAGCTACCTCAGCAAATGGATACTAGGAACCGTGGTAGGAATCACAGGCTGCGAGAGGCACCCACAGATCCTTTTGTCGTCATTTTTGGACTCCTATTGTTTTAGAAGTCTTTGATACTCAACAGTAGGCATTTAATTTTTTGCATATAGCAAGCAGCTCTTGTGAGCTTCCCTTTCTGTTTCAGCAAACAAACCTGTAAGTGAAATCACTTCCAACAGCCAGAGATAGGTCAAAACTGTTCTTGTGGACTGACAGTGCCTTGGTTCATATTAGAAAAAAAATAAAATAAAAAACTTTCTGACTCATTGCATACAAAACAACAACAATACAAGACCATATTTCAAACCTGAAGGTTGATCAAACAGCAATGTTAGAGAAAAGAATCTCTCTTGAAGCAAATCTCAAACACATAGGATTTCTAATTACTTAGTCAAAATCTAAATCAGAATAAAAACAAAGGCTTATGACAGTCTCTACTTTCCCCACAGGTCTGTCTTTTGTGAACAGATTTTTTTTCTTTTAGCAGGAGAAGCTTTAAATGAACAGAACCCCTCTCCCCAAACTGTGCAGAACACTGACTATGTAATAATGGTAATTGATTTTGCCTTTTCATGCAAATTCTAGTTGGCCTGGGACAAGGGTCTTGGCTTCTGGCAAGGTGACAAATACAATTTGAGCATGTTTTAGTAATAGGTAAACAAGACAGATGGATAATTAGTTGTAGATTATATCTAAAATGTGTTCCATTGTGGTTGAGAATATGGGAGGTTTAGCACACGTAATTCAAATGCTGAAAAATCAGAAAAGATTACATGAAAAGGAAAATAGTCAGGCAATGTAGTATTCATATAGAGTAAGTCACATGCTGTGTTATAAACCGAATTTAATTTATTGCTAATGTATACTTGACGTATTGTGAAAACATTGTTTGAATGAGAAAAGATAAAACCAGGAAAATTTACTATTTACCATATCTCCTTTAAAGAAATAGTTTCACATCACCTTTTACCAGAACGTAGAAAAGCTGAAATAGCACTTTAATCACGGATAATATAGAATTTTAATTAACATCATGAAGTATTTCTCTTCAGTATCTAAACACCTCAGTGTTTACACACTAAACTCAAATTAGGCAATTTTGATCTGTCAAGATAAAGTTGTAGTGAAGCACACATTTTCCTATTCATTCGCTTCCTAAAAAGCCTTTAAAGAAATGCATGTGCAAAAGGTGCAAAAGAATGTTTTTTCCTTCCCCAGAAAACTCAGTGTACCCTTACGGAGAGAAAAATTGGTTTTGTGCTAAGCTACTATTTAGGAATCCTTAGTGCAATTTATTTCTCAGATACATGCTTGCTGTGTAATTTTGGATGTGTCATGTAAAGATAGGGTTTTAGCAAAATCCCTTTTTGTGGAACAGGACTGTCTCCACATTCAATACAAATGTAAATTGCAAAAGCCATTTTCTGAAGGGGGTCACTGTGTAAGTTAACCCTTAAGTAATGTTGTTGGTCTCTTCAGGTGTAGTGTACTTAAAGATCAGCAGTTGTGTTATAAGACTATCATGTTTCAGTGCAATAATGTCAGGAACCTCTGGGACCTCATGTCACAGAAGCCGATTTAGGAATTCTGGGTTCCAAACTCCAGTTCTCCTCCAAGGAGTTCCAATGACCAGGCAGATGTGACTTCAACAGGGACTATCCAAGGTTACCAGAGCCCAGCTGCAGGGCAGAGAATTACATCCCAGATGCAGGTGGGTCTCTGCGTTTCAGGCAAGCCAACCTGTAGGCTCAGTAAATCTGACTGCTCTGTAATTGCAGAATCAGAAAGCACTAATCCTGTGGCAGTGATGTATTTGACTGCAATATAAATTATTAAGAAGGGCTTGAGGGGAAAAAAAAATAACCAAAACACAACCAACCAACCAAAAACCAAACAAACATTAGACCCTAGGATTAAGAAAAGTAAGAAAGCTACTATCATGACTCAAATGGTATAAGAGGAGGCTGACAAAAGTCCAGTCACAAGTAGCACATCAAACATACCTGATAAATAATGGAGAAGACACAAAGTTGAGGGTTTCAGGTATCTCGTGATTCCTCTGCACTTGTCCTCTCATCACTTCTTGTGAGACAAAGCTGTCTTTCAAAAGGCAAGAGAGAGGTATGGGGAAAGATAGGAAAGTGTATTTACTTGATGTGTTACAGGAAAAAACCCTAATCTTACCTAATCAGACAATCTTTTGTGCCACCACTTTATCTAGAACTGAAATGACCTTAAAAGACAGTTGTGCAAGAAAGGTATGGAAGATGACACCTTGAAGTGAAAAGCATTTATACGTGTCATTTATTTGTTTAAAATACTGCATATGTCACTGGCACCTCTTTATACTCAGTTTCACAGAGGTGTAGAAGAATTCCCAAGGTTTAAACAAGGGCATCAGTGACAGAGGCTAAGCACTGAAAAATTTCAACAGAGATGAAGAATGTCACCCTAATGGTAGGGTCAAGGGGAAAGCCAGTTTACTTTAAGGAAGCACACAAACTTAAAAGGTGTATGCTTTTTTTTTCTGTATTTATTCTACTTTTTCTTTCCTGTATTTAACTTGTTTCAGTTTGAATTGCATATAAAGTGTCCTTGATTTGCTTAAAATACTGATGTCTAAGCAGCCTGTTCCAGCTGCTCTGCAGGAGGCTACTAACCGCCATCTCTGAAAGGAAAGCACTTTGGGCAACTGCCCCCTGTTCTAATTCAGGCCAAATCAGATGGATTTGTCCAAACTTCCCCTTGAAATTATTGAAATTAACACTGTCTGATTTGGCCTGGAGAAGATTTGATACCATTCTCACGAAGGTATTCAGTTTTTGGGGGTGGCAATAACGCCCAGCAGTGTAGGGCAATACTCTAGTGTCTGGTAAGTCGTCAGACCAACACAGATCTTTGTTGGGGGCATCTGTCAGAACTTGGCTTCTGCAGCCAGAGAATAGCTATGTGGTAGTTATGACTGATCTGAGATAACTGTTGACATTTTGAAATACCTCTTTTTTTTTTTTTTTTTTTCCTTAATATATTTACCATCTGGATAACCATAACACTTTGTAATCTATGTCACGTTCCTAAACCCTGTGTCAAGGTGCTGAACAAACACAGAACAAAAAGACTTTTAGTAGACCAACACCAGACTATCTCTGGAGTTAATTATCTATGACAAAGGACAAATCTCAGACAAAAGAGCAAAATCAAATATGAATAAAATTGTTGAGCTTTCTGGAAGTCATAATACATTTGCAGTGTAACTGTTGTACTTCTGATATCATCTTATTATATTGGAATTAATTTTTCAATATTATAATATTTTGACTTGTGACACAAATGACCCTCATAAATTCTTCTTTTCCGGCTGTTGCTTTCCCAGGAAAATATGCCCTAGGAAAATTAACCTCCAGTTGAGCTCATTAATAGTGGATCTCTGTCAGTACTGTTCCAGGGCTTGTTATCAAGGAGCATATGCTTGTCAAATACTTCTATAGACTGTTAGCCTAGATAAAATAAATTGGTTGCTCATGAATCTCTGATGGACTTGGATTAGAAACTAGATTTGCAAACAAGATTGGTATTTACACCTATTTACAGCCTTTTGTAATCCATTGAATAGAAATGAGTTTTACAGCCTCTGCAAGCAGAAATTTAATTAAGGCATTTCTGTTTAGTAGAACACTTAAACACTAAATAAAGTTTCCATGGGCTGTAGTATTTCTCACTGCTTCAAAAAAATACACGCATGTGCAGCCCTAACCACGAAGAAAACAGAAACTGATTTTATTTTAGAGACATTCAAAATGCCACCAGAATGTGATGCAAAGACTATGTACATAACCCAAGAGTTAGTTATAGCTCCCCGAGAAGCATACACCAAACAAGTTTCACTTCTTATTTATTAACATCTTACTTCACAAATCAAGTCTGGGGTTTCTTTCCACTCTTCCATGGGAGAAAATGTAGTTGAAGAACTCAGTGAAACTGAAAGGCTGAATTTAAATGTGTTTATAATATCACAAAAACAACTCTTTGACCTCAATCATTCCCTTTTTTCACTAGCTTAATTCCCAAACTTCTTGGTAATTTGTCTTACCTTCTTGTCTTAACAAACATTTTTGTTTGTTGTTCAGAGGTCAGAAATGATCTCTTACTGGCTTTTTGGAGTATCACAGTGGAATATTCTGCCTGGAGTGTTACCACATCATTTGTTTAAGAGCAAACATTTTAAGCTTAATTCTTAATTACTCAAAAAATTACTCTGAGACAATATTAAAAATTCTCGATAACTGATATTTATACATAAAATATGCAAGTAGCAATATGTGTTCCTGAGAGGCAATCAGCTATAGTTGATTACACAGCAAATAAAAATTTAACATTTTCAATAAGCAGAAGTTGTTTATTATGAATACACATTACATTTCATCAGGATGACTGTTATTTCGGTTATATAACAAAGGAGCACTCATTTACTGGGTAGAATAGAAATGAAACAATTTATTGTTTCCTTGCTTTGTAACAGAGTGTTCTTCTGAGCTCTCCCTCTTCGCTCTGACTTTTCCCAGTGATATTCTTTCCTGCAAGGTTCAAGGTGAGTAGTTGAAGGACAGTTCTCAAGAGGAGGAATAATGATTACTTCAGAAGAGGTAGTCTTCTGAGAAAATTCTGAAGGTTCTGAAATGATAGAAGCTATTCTTTTGTTTCATATTCAAATTAAATTTACAAGACAGCTTTTGGAGTAGCCAACTGTAACTACCCTTACATTGTGGCATATCCAAATACATAAAAAACATACTTTGTGTATCTTGTTTTGCTGAAGTTATATTCCTGCTGTATTTTTTATTTAGGTGAAGATACAAACATAGACTCCTATTTATGTACTATAAAAATTAAAGGGGCTGGTGTGTCTTATAAAATTAAAGAAGGGTATAAAGTTCAACTGAATTGTGAATATGCACATTTGATATTCTCCCAGTTGCAGCTGTAACAGGGCTGTTAATTAAAACTCTAAGCTGCAGGTACTCAGTGCTGCAACTAACAGATGAAAGTGTGATTAGCATCAAATGAAGGCAAATTGAATTAATTCCTTCTGGGGTAGTACGGTGTATCCAGCATGCAATCTATGATCCCAAAGCCTAGCACATTACTTATTGCATTGCAGGGATGGCTCATGCAATGAGAGGTTTGGCAAAGGACCAGAGAGCCATAGGAGAACTCCGTCTAGATTTAACACTTGGAGAATGCATATGGTGCATAACTTTTTAGCATGCTTACAAGTTCTCTTATGCCTATGTCAAGAAGTGTGATATTTTCCTCTGAAAGATCTATTAAAAAAAAAAAATTAGATGAGGGAAGATATGTAGAGAAGTAAACATTGGCGACAGCTCTGCTTAGCCGAGCAGAGAGAAGAAATTTGAACAGGCTGGACATAGTAAGGCGCTACTCACATTTCCTCACAGTGGTTTTTATGATGTTGGAAATCTAAGTCAGATATAACTACATCACAAGATTAAAAGTGAGGCTACACCAGCACAGAATCTGTTGGATAAACTCTAGCCTGTGTGAAGAAATGTGGCAATGTCCTGGTTTGGGGTAAAATGAACCAATTTTCTGTTTTACAATTTTATTTTCTTAGCTGGGCCTCTTCTAGCTAACTAAACTCTGGTTGATAGGACTTATATCCTGGTATTATGCTGTGATTTACTTCTGTGCCTAGCTAAACATCTTACCTCCAAGCTGTGCACTGTCTTGAAGTGTCTCCTTCCTTTGGATCTGACAGGCATGAGGTATACACCTTCTGCCCCTCAGCTACACAAGTTTTTGGGTTGGAAAAGCTGGCCACTCAGACGACCAGTCAGGCTGGTTGATGTATTGACTTAGCTAGATCTGAGTCAATAACAATTCCACGCTGACACGAGGTAACTCTGGTGTGACTTGGCTGAAGCATTGCTGGTACTCTGTATTCCCAAAAGATGGCAGAGCAGGATGAACTTAATTGTGTTGAGACTGATGCTTTGGTTGTATTCTGACAGCGTTCAGTAGCTTTGTCTTAGAAAGAAAGCAAATGTGACCATGTAGCAGAAAAGAGTTACAAAGGAGGTAGCTTACTTTAGTAACGCGCACTTTAACTTCTCTTCCTCAAAAGGTAAGTCATGCAGTATTTAATTATCCTATTATTATACTTATAAAAATGGAGTTGCCTTGTGGATAGGTATGCTATCCTTCAACGTTCTGCTGAGAAACTGTATAAATGTTCATCAAACTTCAGTCCACTTACTAAAAAAAGGGCACAACGCATTGCGAGCTGAAAGCAACTGTTATTTCTTAGTCTCACTGGATCTCTACTCTTCTTCAACAACAATAACACGAGCCATTAAATGAACTAATTAAGATACGGTTCCCACTTGTAATGTGACTTAGGATTTAATATTGGTAGAAATCAAGTTATGATTTTCATTAGGAAGATGGAGCCAAGAAATTTTAGTATTCACAATGTCTACAGCAACTGGGGAATGCAACAGCATACAGATAATAGAGACATTTGTCTTGTACTTACTTGTGTCTCCTGTGAAATTAGGAGTCAGTAGATTTTAAATCTTAATGGGAAAATCTACTGTACACAACTAATTTGACTTAACACGCAGGATGCTACCTATGTACTAGGACGGTGTATAATTTTTTTCATAATTTTATAAAAAATAATTTTAAAAATCAAGTAGTTCTGTTGATCTTTCAAACACCTCAACAGATCTACTTGTTTAGACTGATGAGAAGATTTAGCAAAATGTTATTATTTTATTGAGAGGAAAGGTATAGCCTTTCAAAACTTCCCTTTTGATCTATTTTGTTAGGATTTCACTTCCAAAATTATGAAATTGTTTCATCTGACTGATTTTTAAAAGTTTATCTCATTTTAACTTTATACAATAGCAAATGCTAGCATTGCTACCATTAAGATAATAATTATTTGAGAGGATTTTAATTAGACTAACAGTAATTTCCTGGATTTGCGTACATGGCATAATATTTTTTTCCTACAACAACATTTTAAGTATACCAAAAATGTAGAAATTTAAGCATCCTGTCCTGTAACTTGGATGCAAAATATTAATGCATAGTAAAAACTAGTTTGTTATATGTTATATTTAAATGTGCATATACTAGTTTATAAGATTTTCTGGACAGATGAATTTACTGATATTTAGCTTATACTTTAATAAGGCCTTTGCAGATGGGTTGTTGAACTCTCAGGCTGCCCAGAGAGGTTGTTTCCATCTTTGAATGATACTCAAAACTCAAGTGGATACAGAGCTCAGCAACACGATCTACACAGCCCTGCTCTAAGCAGAGGTTTGGACTAGGTGATATCCAAAGATGCATTCAGACCGTGGTTCTACTAAAAGCAAATGCCTTAATTTAAAATAGTTCCATAAAATTAATAAACAGATTAATTTGTAAACTCCTACACTTGAGATTTTTTTCTTAAAAACCAGTATACTGTATTAAAAAACGCTAAAGAAGCCTGATAAAGTAAGAAACTCCAGGTAAAACTTTGAAATAGTAATTAATATTGACTATAAGAAGAAACTTGAAGCTCATGAACTTTTATTAGAGGGAAATCTTTGAAAGTAGGAAGTAGTAACAATTTTGATGATGACTTGTTGATGTATAGATAAAGTCCAAAAGTCATTGTGTATGCACATATGTGGAACTGAAAAATATGAAATGTAAGTAGGATTTGCCAAAGACTAGCTTGTTCTATTCTTAAGAAACCATAATCACAACATTTTTGGCTTGTACCTAAACGCTAAGTGCAGCTATCTCTGAGTGAAGGTTAACCCATAATGTACCACTGAATTTTTAGGCAGACATAGAATTACAGCAGTAATTCTAAAAAGGTGAAAAATTACTTTTAACCATAAAAGTTTGTTTATAACTATAATAATAACAACAGCAGCAGCAACAATAATAATAATAATGAATTTTGGTATATTAATACTCTAAATGAGCTACATACAGAGTGAAATTTTGAAAACCAGGATATAAAGCATCCCTTTAGGGGTTTAATTATCTAATCAGTGTTGTGAAATATCTGACGAGAGATGAAATTACTTTAAATGTGGTATTTGCTAAATTGTCAGATACTATTGAAAGAACTAATTCAACTTCATTAACTGTTTTATCGCTAGGAGATTGCTTTTTAATATTGTTGTACACCCACAGATAGCCCTTTATGCCTTTCCCTCACCAATCTGATCTCTTAAAATCACATTTTCAGTTACATGTGCAGTATATTAAGAATATAAAACAAATCAAATTCAATGTAAATTGAAAAATAATTATGTTAAGACATTCTTTTAAAACTAAGCAGTTCTCATACTTATTTCATTCAAAGATATACAGAAGGTCACTTCTGCAAAAAGCGATGATGTTGAATCCGATTACCACGTGTTATTTAAAAGATTGATAATATTTTAATTTCACTGCTGGATTTTATTGTATAGCGAAACATCACTAAGTATTGCAGAATAGGCAACAGTAATCTGTTGTGTGTATGGGCCTGAGATCATAAAAAAATAATAAAATCCTGTAATTTTCAGTGACAACTTTCAGTCTAAATTCAGGCCAAATAATCTAGAGAACTGTAGCATGGGAACATGTACTCCACTGATTTTAGAATATTTTCTTTTGCAAGCACAAATTACTAAACCTCTCATGCTTATGGAAATGCTTTCTTAACAGCCTTCTTAACAGCTGACTTTGTTAAGGTCATATCCTTCCCCCTCCCCTCTTAGGTTCTTCCTTTGCTGCATGTTCAACATATAATCATACAGAATCATATTTTCCTTGTCTTTGAGTCCTTAATGTTTTGGCCCATGCCCTGCCTGTCAGACCATTTTGCATCATTAACAATTTCCTTATTTTATTCAGCAGTTTATCCCAGCATTTACCATCTCTTTCACCTATTTTCCCTCAAAAAATTCTTGCTTTTCATATGCAGGAGAATCATACCCTTTCAATATCTGCAAACCTGTACTCTTCTCTAAATCTCTACAGTTTTGTTCTTGCTGTGCAAATAGAAATTGACAGTCCTTAAAATTGTACTTTATTTGCCTTAGTGTTGCTTCCTTCAGGTTACTCATGTTTTTCTGAAGTCACTTGTTTGTCATCCTGTTTGTCATTTCTTCTCTGTTTTCCTATTTGATCTTTCTGGATGATCTATATTAAATAAGATGATCCATGCTGTGTGCTACTCTATCCACAGTTTGGACTTGAGATCTGGTTATGGTTATTCACTTTGCCATTGGCCTGTAACAAATTGTTTGATTTCCTGATTGCTTAATTTCACATGCTGCTTCATTTTTTTCTTTTTTCTTTTTTTTTCAGAAATAAAATAGCAGAAATTCTTTCCCAGACCTTTTCCTGTTTTTCGTCTTTAGCCTGTAAGCCAAAGCAAAAGAGGTAACCTTTCTGCAACTACTTTTGTATGCTGTTTGGCAAAACAGATCTTGAGTCTTAATTAGTTCTTATTAAGCAACATCACTCAGCAAATAGGTCATGTGATAAAGAAATCCCATATACTTCTTCAGAAAAATAACTTTCATTTAACCACAAAATTTAGCAATGTCTAAAGGAAACAGACTCTACTAGTGATCTATCACTCTGTGCCCTTTCCAAACCTGAAAAGTACAATACCATTTTTTGTCCCAAGTATTTCTTAGAATAGTATTTCTTTTATGTTGCAATGTTACAGGAGAGATAATGTGTTATGTAGCTGTTTATTCCATAAGCAAAGAAGGAGAAGCAACATTTCCAGGACAATTCTTAGGCAACTCCATTCAAAATCCACAGAAATCAATAGTCATATTCCATTAAATTTAATTTTAGATCAAGATAATGGAGAGAAAGGATCCCAAATCCCCTAGGAAAAAAAAAAAAACAGAAATGCGGAGCTTATTTAGCTTGCTCATCATGGCAAAAATGAATTAATTGTAGCAAAAGGTTAGAAAGCCAAACATAATTTCCAAGATATATAAGTACCATTAATCATGGTTATTATTTTGTCTAGGGACTAGCCAGGTGTTTGACCTCATTGTGGTAGGTATTGTGAAAACAAAGCCCAATAATGTGCTTGTGTAGCAATTTAGAGTAGCCTTAGGCATCACCTGCAACCCCTGGAAGGTTAATTTGAGGCTCTCAAACTCCCTGTTCCCTGCAATGGGGAACTGAGATACAAAATGTTTTGGGGTTGTTTTTTTTTTTTTGTTTTGTTTTTCTTTTTTCCTCTTTTTTCTACTCCCTTTTTTACTTTAAAGCTTTTTGTTTCAGATGTTCTACTTTGTGTAACTACCCATTGAGGTAGATTTTTCCGCTAAAACCACTGCTTTTAGGTACACATCATCTTTTGGGATTGGCAGCTTCATTAAGCGAGTTAGATTACTGATAATGGAGGTATGTTTCTAGACATATGATCACTGTTACGGCTCTTCTGCTGCCCCTGACTGACAGCTCCTGCTGATTTCTGAGCTTAGTGGGTGGTTGGCAGCTCTGTGATTCAGAGACATAAGGTCTCACCTTCTCAGCACGAGGTATCGGCCAACCCTCTGTGACTCTATTGTATTTTAAACAGAGAGAGATTACTAGACCAGGTAAGCGAAGGTCATCTCTTGCCTCTACGCCGTGCAGCCAGTGCTACGCAGTGGAACAGACCTGAAATCTAGCTTTCAGTGGCACTCATCATGCCAGGATCTGGGACAAGAGGCTGGACATGAGCAGGCAGTGCACACTTGCAGCCCAGAAGGCCAATCACATCCTGGGCTGCATCAAGAGATGTGTTGCCAGCAGATCCAGAGAGGGGATTCTGCCACTTTGCTCTGGTGAGACCCCACCTGGAGCCCTGTGTGCAGGGCTGGAGCCCTCAATATGGGAAGGATGTGGACCTGATGGAGTGGGTCCAGAGCAAGGCCATGAAAATGATCAGGGGACTGGAGCACCTCTGCTACAAGAACAGGCTAAGGGAGCTCGGGTTGTTCAGCCTGGAGAAGAGAAGGCTCCGGGGAGACCTAAGAGTAGCCTTCCAGTATCTAAAGGGGACTACAGGAAGGCTGGGGAGGGTCTGTTCACAAAGGACCACGGGCAAAGGATTTAAGTTGGAAAAGAGTAGATTTAGATTAGACATTAGGAAAAATTTCTTTACTCTGAGGGTGGTGGAACACTGGAACAGGTTGCCCAGCGAGGTGGTCAAGGCCCCTTCCCTGGAGATATTCAGGGTGAGGCTTGATGAGGCCCTGGGCAACCTGGGCTAGTTGGGGGTGTCCCTGCAACTGCGGGGAGGTCGGACTAGATGACCTTTAGAGGTCCCTTCCAGCCTGGATGATTCTATACCTCGCCTCCCTGGTAGGCAACATGTCATTGCTCTACATAACTGCAACTGCTGGATCACACGAGTCTTCAGCAGTTTCTGAGACAAGCAACAGATGCTGTGATGCCGTAGCCGCTGCCACTCGCTTGTTGCTGCTGAGCTCCAGTGGCCTATGACAGCTACCAGGTATCAGTAGGCAATAGCTTGTTGTCATCTTCATGGAACATGGTTTTTTCTCTCTGCTTCTGAATTCTTTGCTCCCCAAGCTACAAAACTGCTGAGCTCTCGCAAATGCAGTCACTGGAGTAAAAAGATGGTTTTAATCAGCAGCATCCTGCAGCTGAGAAACAGTGGCTGCTGATTCATAAAAGCTGCTCCCACTCAGGAAACCAAACTTTTCTCCCTAGAAACAGAGTTTCTTTTCCCCTACTGAGTTCAGAAATAAGAGTCCTTAATTCTTCCCTAGGGAACTGTGGGCTTTATTCTGGAATTCTGCCTAGGTTAAGCCTTGTCATGTAAAAGAAAGAACAGGGTGGGAGAGAATTTCTGACTATTCTGAAAAGTAGACCTTAAATTTGATCTATGGGTGGAGGGTTTCACATGCTAGAGCACCACTGATGGTGGTAGCTAGAAAAGATCTGATATTTTTATTTTAAGAATACACCTGCACACCAAAAACCAAAATCAAAATCCAGAACCTCCCCCAAAACACAAGAAAAAAATTAAATCTGTGTTTCTTGCTTCCCTGCTACTTGACCTCAAAAAGATTAACTTTCCACATAGAGAACTAAGAATTCAATAAGGAATCATATAATAAATTACTACAGCTCAACAAGTTTGTCTAGAATAGCTATTATAGAGCACACAGAATACATACAATATGTACAGAGCTGCAAACATATTTTTTTTCCCAAAATAAAGAAAACATTTACAATAAAAGTTTAAGATTAAATTACAGCTTTCCATTGACTGCAGACATATAAAGGGAGCATAGAGCAAGTGGAAACTCTGTCAGATGATTAAGGGTGAACAGAAAAACCCATCGTGAGCGTGCAGAAACAAAATAAAGACCAAGGCACAAATTAACATGTAGCTTATTAATGTGCAGGCTATTGACAAGCAAATATCAAAATATAACAATAAAAGAAGTAGCAGGAAGAAAAAAGGAAAGCATAGTTCAATAGAGAAGGCTGTGAGCAGATGACACCAAGAAGGGCCAACTGATTAAAGTATTTTTTGCACAAGTAGTTGGTATACTTAATATCATACAGGTAAGAATCACATTTTGAAATAAGTGTGAGAGATTATCTAGGCAGAAATAACATACTGTAAAAAAAGGTATAAAATGGAAAACAAAATAGGGAAATCATAGCTCTGCAAAAATGGATTTAACAGGTTTAGGCTCACAAGCTGGATATGCAAGGAGGCTTTACAATAGCTTTTAGAAAAGCAAAAGATAGCTACAATAAAGACATACAAGATCAAAAAAAAAAATAAAAACCAATATGTTTCAACTTCAGTAAGAAAAAAAACAGGTGAGACTTCAGGACAAACTATTATTTAGTAAGGATGAATGAATTGAATTTAGGAAATCTGCAGTAGTGATGTGAGGAGGCTTTAAGAACAAGTGAGACAGCCCTCTGCAATTATTGATACAATTATACTGGATAATAACTGAGGATAGAATATTGCAGACCTATAATTATATATTTTTAACTTATCAGGATACAAAAGATGTGAGGAATTCTTCACTCATACTCAATAACTACTTGAGTTGCTGTAGTCAGGCTATATGATTAATTGTTCCTCTGGTCTTGAAATCCCCATGCATTTGACTATGCACAGGCTCCAATAGCTTGAACATGATGAAATAAGATCATTTTTCTGAGAACTTTTACTTCCTCAGTGACACAGTATATACCTAAGCAGAGTTGCTACATAACAAAAAGTGCTGCATGACAAAAACTGATACATCCTTTCTCTTTGCTACACCTATTTTTTCCAAAATGACTCGTGCAATGCATGTAACACCCTTGGTGTCTTATTCCTACACGTGTCACAAGTATGAAAGAAAAAGCATTTCTATGTTACAAGGAAAAAAACATAATCAGCCAACCAACTGAAACCTCAAACACTCCCCCACCCCCCCACCCCAATATTTTAGCTACTGAGAGTGAAGAATCTTTCTGAATGTCACAAAGGAGTGAAGGGAGTGAAGATCCCTTACTGCAAAGGGAATGCCAGGAATCACATAGGGCTTTTTGTCTACATTGTGCATGGGGAAGAATAAAACAGTGCTGTGTCAAGGTTCTTTTAATGCACTGACGCTTAAAGTTTTTGATCTTAGCATTAACTTTTAAGAAATGTTTTCTTTCCTAAGTATTTGCTCAGTGAAAGTCCAAAGAGCCAAGCTTTCCTTTCCTCTTGCCTTCTTCAAAACAACTGCACTCAGCTCAAGCTTTTTTAAAAAACGTAACTGAACTGCAGACCATAACCAAAACTGTTTTAGAAAAGATTCTACCATGGGGGATCATCTACAACAGTGCTTTTCTCTTAGTAATTCATATATTTTACAGCAGGCAATGGTTTGTAGAGTCTGTTTGCATACCAAAAAGACTAGCATCCCTTAAAGCTATCTCATTTCTATTGTCTCTTATTTTTGTATAGTTACAATGGCACCTTAGGTGCAACTGCTACTCTGTCATGATTGTAATCACCATGTCAAATATGACTATATCAGATATTTTTGATGAAGTCAAGGAGGTAGAATGAAGACATGTATGTAAAGCAATGCAAAGTAACAACTCAAAATTAACTAACTTGGAAAGTTTAAGTATATTTTTTTTACAGTCTGAAAAGAGTAAGCCTAAGGCACACATTTTTAATTTATAAGATTCATTGTGGCAGAAAGACATTCAACATGATTTCTCTCCTGACACCAAGTAATCTCTAGGTACTCAACTCCCTTCAAACTACAGCTGCAAGGTTTCCTGTGTATGTCATGAGCCCTGGGCTTGGAAATATGAGTAAATTGGGCATCCTCTAGAGGTGAGCCAGCACATCAAGTTATCTGTAAGGTTTTATTATTTAATTGAGCCTCACTTGTCTTTACTCAATAACTTCCCACACCTGCAGTCTGCTTCTTAGTTCTCCAAAGCCGACATATTTACCTATGGCACTTTTTAATCTATATTTTAACTTGGGGAGATGGGGGAAGGTAGTTTAGGAATCAATACCTGATTTCTAATATTCTTAAAAGACAAGGGCAAGTAACATTACAGAGATGTTATAGTATGTTTTCTGTCTACGTTTAGAGAGCAGAATGACAAGAATAACTTCCCATCCCACATAGTTACCTCTTGTGTATTTGATATACACTGATGTGCAACAAAGATTTGATCTGTTGCCCTTTGTCATTGGATGTGGCCATGGGATGGGGTTCTGTAGAACAGCAAAGAAGGTTTAGCAGTTCAGTGGTTAAGGTATCATATAAATGTGCTGTTACTGAATTCCTTGTTTTTTCTTTATCCCCTGATTCTCATCAAATTCCAACTAAGAACACTGAGAACAGAAGTTAGTGCCCTCATGGCTAATATGGCTTTCTAGTTTTCTACTACTTGATCCAGTATGTCAATCTGTTAGAATTTTTTTTTTTTAAATTTTTTAATAAAATGAATGTTATCTTTGTGTTTCCATTGCAAACACACCTCCCTGCTCCCCCTTGTCTGAAACATCAAAGCTTCAGACTTGTAAAATTTGTCATTCCGTTTTGATCATGAAGGAATGGTAGCACTCATTATCAAAAACAAGCAGATGAACTGATAAAAAATGGAATACCTGGCTGACAGATGAAGAAATTCACAAAAATATGTAAGAGCGAATGTGAGCAACAGTAGAGTAAGAAAAAAGCAGGATTCCCTACATTATTCTCTTATTCCATGCTTACTCAAAGCAAACAAGCAATGCCATCCTATCTTGATCTTTTATGTCATCACAAACACCCATAGGAAGAAGACAGGGAGGGAAAGAAAGGGAGGGAAAGGACTCAGTAGACATTACTCCCCTATGTCTTCAGAAATGGCCTTAAATCGCTGTTCACAATATGCCTTGTTCATATCCCCAGGACTATAAATTTAATTTATTTTAGAATTGGTAGTCAGTGGGAAGTGGGGTTGATTCCCTTATACATACATAATTCATTAGCAAATGCCTCTTAGCTTGTGACTCTCCACCCTGTGATGCCAACCCATTCCTTCATCATTGATGTCCCTTGACATTGACATTGAAAGACTTGTGCAAGCTTTCTTGGTTAGATGGGTCTGCTTCTTCACACAGAAATTCTGCGTGCTCATCATGTGCTTGCAGAAATAGCAAGCAGAAATAGCTTTTTTAGCTGAGCAATGCTGCTTTGCAGTTGCTGCTAGACAGAGAGAGCAATGGAAACTGGAAACTTCCCATGCACGTTTTTGCTTTCACAGCAGGATATCTGGCAGTTCATGGCTGTGACTGTGCTGGATGTATTAATGCTCCTCTTGCCTTCCATCCCAGAGGACCAGCAGCAACTGAAACCTCCATGCTGCATCCTAAGTTCCTTCACGCTGCTATGGGCACTCCAAACTAAGCAGTATAGTTTTGAACCACCACAGAGGGACTCACGACTTGTTACTGGGATTTTGGAAGACAGCAGAGCATCAAGCACAAATTCCTTCCTAGAAAGCTTTCATCTCGATAGTGTGCTTTGTCACACATGAGAAAAAGGACTCTAAACTGGACACAAGGGCTACAGGATGTAATAGAATTAAATAAAAACATCTGGTTGGGATAGACAAGCCTTTTTTTTAAGACCACTATTAATCTGCGCCTTGAATTGAGTTGTGCTTTAAGCAGAATTGTTTGAATTACGATGAATCCACTTCTGTCTGCCCCTCTGCTTGTCTGACTCTTAATGAGGCTGAGTCCTGGAAGAAATTTTGTGAAAGTATCTTTCCTTTCTAGATCACCCTCAATATAAATTGGAGGGGAGGCAGTCCTATGTAATTACCACTTTATGAAAGCAAGTTATTTTTGCATTATAACGACTAAGTATGCATCTATCCTTTCTGCAGTGCCAGCATTAGTTAGAGAAATGAAAGCCTTGAGATGTGCAAAATTTTCCGCAAGAAAAACATGCAGACATATAACCAAAGCAAAACCCAAGAAGATTTATATAACTAATTAGTTTTTAAAAAATCATTACTGAGCATAACTAAATTTCCTCCTTAATAAACACTGTTTTTAAATCTCATCCTTTTAACAAATAATTTTGAAGTAGGCGTCTGTAGGAGTAAAATAAGGTTGTATCTGACTGTATATGCCTACCAGCAGCAAGGAGTTATTTAGTTTAACTGACCTGCTAATTATGTGCAAAAATGTAACTCCTGCATTTGAAATACAAATTCTCCAAAGTAATCTTCTGGGTTTTAGGCCAATTATAGGCTCATTAGCATTTGTCCTCAGTCTCATAAAAAGAAGGCAATAGGTAAGAAGAAGAAAAAAGTAAAAGATAAAGAAAGTAGTAAAACCAGACAGGTTTCTCAGCCTTGTGTCGGACTTTTTCTGTCAAATTATTAGAAATTCTCTGCCTTCTCCTTCTCTTCCTCCCTTTCCCACTCTTCAGTAAATCTTATAAGTGGTGATTATTTCTGTGGGAAGTCTACTTATGACAGAAATTAGTTACATAATCACCTAGACCTCATACAGTAGCAGCAGAATGAATGCTATGTAATTACCTTTATTGCTGAAAAATTTTGTGAAGTTTCTGCTAAAAAAATATGAGAACTTTACAGACTATATACAACTTTGAGGAGGAGGAGGTGATAATGGAAGTATTTGATAAGAAACAGAGACAATAAAGAGCTACAACCAATCAAGAGTTTACCTTAATAGTCATATTTTAGATCAGTTTTCCTTTTTTTTTAGATTTTTTGTCAATTTGAGGCAATTTCATGCCTGTTCTGAAGTACCTGCCTTATCTCCTTAAGCCAACAGAGAAAATGTCTGACAGAGATGATGTTTCAATTCTGATGTAGTAGCAAGTCAAACTGCTGTTCGATCTAAGCAGAGGTTATACACTTTTTTTGTTTGTTTAATTTTAAAATGCAAATTTTAAAATACTTTGCAAATATCTAAATTTAAATTAGTTAAAAACTGCAGACATTTGTGCTGGCTTGGTCATTCGCATTAAGCAAGAATATTACACAGTGAGATACACAGGGAGATAGTTTATAAAATGGTATGGCATCTAGAATCATACAGAAAAAGAAATTAAAGTTTCTATGTCATTTATTTTCTAAAGTAGTTTGGTCTACCAAGCCAACTATGTAATTAAAATAAAAAATATAAATTAACTCCTCACTGTACCATTTTTTAAACCTAGAAACTGTTAGTAATGTATAACAACATCTAGATTCTGTTAAATTATTCCATATTTCCTAAATTATTTCAGCTTTAGCCAGCATCAAGTGGCGTTTCCAACTTTCTGTCTGGGCTAGTCAGTCAAGCAACTACACTAATGTGCATATTGCTCCACTAGTTTTTAACTGGCACTAGCAGAAAACTACCCATAAACTCTAGAACAGATTAATGATGGAATATCTACCCGGTTTCTCCAGTAAGTTCTAACACTGTCTGGATCTCCATGCTGCTACAGTCTGATACAGTATAATCATTATTATGAATGTAGCACAGTCATATAAAATTCAGTCACACAGAGTTCTGCAGAGCATCATCTGACAATCTTTCAGATGAGTGTGTGTTGTGGAGATCCTGGCCAGTGCAATGACACAACAATGTTTTCTCATGATTCTTGGACCCTCTTTAAAATGAGCTGAAAAACCTCAACTTCGGTATAATTACATCAAGTCAACTCCTCTAAAGGGATGTTAATGTCTTATCAAAGAAATAATAAAAAAAAATGTCCAGTGAATAGAACACTGATTTCCAGAAGTGGCATATAGCTCATCTGACCATAAAACAATCCAAATTCATATATTTTCACATAGTTTTATTTCAGTCTCTCAATCCACTGTAACATGCTATTATCCTGTAGAAGTAAAATACCTTTAAAACTTAGGTTTGCTCAAAAAACAGTTAACTTTAAGGGATTTTTGATACTCCAAATATTTTTATTTGCACAGCAGTTCTCTCTATACTTCCATGGTACAGAATCTCATGTTTCTAAGGAGGTAGTCCCCGATAGATTTGCAAAATCAAAACCTGTAGCTGAACCTTATCTTTGCCTCAAAGCAGTATATGAAAAAAAAAATAAAAGGTAGAATAGAACCACTGTTAAAAAAACCTGAAAATAAAAAAATCAGCATGTGTCACAATACTTCAGGTGGCAGCTCAGTAGCTGATAACCCTGTGCAAGTAAGTGATTTGCTTTCTTTACACAGGTCTGCAAAAAAGAGATATACCTCAGCTGAAGTGTAAAAGCTTCCTCCATTTTTATATTTAAAAACACCATAAGGCTCATATTTTGCTTATGTGCTGGAAGTAAATACCATTAAAACATGATTTTATACCTTTCTCTATTTGGAATCAAAGGTAGAAGGTTTTGTAACATAACCTTTTCGCTAACACTTAAAAAGAAGCAAAAGTTAGCTGTTAACAAGCTTCCAGATGCAGAATGACTTCAATACTTCCAGAGTCAGGATCTTTCAAGAGAGGTATCAGTATGTGATTTTCATTGCATTGACTGAATAATTCACTCTTGCATCGCTCTGCCCAAAAATCTGCTCTTGTTCTTTTTAAGTCTACTGAATTCAAGTCATGACTGACAGAGCCCATGGTGATTGTTGTGTAGTTATGAGCAGATAGACAAGAATAAAATAACGTACGGGCAAATTACTGTGGATGGAATAAGATTTCCTCTAATCTGATGCCATTCTCAATTGAAATCAAATTCAGTCATTTAAAGGAAACAAATGTTCACATGTTTCATACCTTTCTCTTTACAGACCCAGAAAAAAGTAACGGAGCAGCTCTTGTTTGTAGGGTTCCTGTAAGTGAACACTTCTCTTTCCTGAAAATTCAAGAAAGTTAATCAGAATGTCAAACCTTGTTAGCTTAGTGCCATTAACTCCTTATTCAGAAACTAAGGGAGTTAATAAAAATAAGTTAAAACCACTTTAATTTTAAATCAGTGCCCACAGAAGGATTTAGTGCAGATAACCAACCAATTCTCAAATCACACCCCAACTTAATTTGGATTCATTTTACCGCGTTTTTCAGAAGTATCTCAGTGTGATAACTGCCCTGCCTAGGGACTGCTAAAATTTTATCCTTTTATAGTTTAAACAAATACACTTCAATTGCCTCCTCTCTGCCTACAGAATTTCTGCCATGAACTTATGGTCCATCATATCCTATCACTCCAGAAACATAACAAAAGATTTCCTTTTAAAAATTGAAACAAACATGCAATATGTATGCTAGGAGATCACGCAAATTGGAAAGCAAAACAGTTCTAGTCAGAGCTATTGTCAAAGTGCTGCAACTTATCTACCAACATGGGAGAGAAGCTGCCTTTGTAAGTAGAAGAAACCAGTGCGCATCACGGGCTTGACTCCCAGGAGAAGAATGACAGCCTACCCTTTCCCATTTCCTCTGAAAATCAGATTTCCAAATATTTTACCAAAAAGTTCTTCTTGCCTCCAAAAGCCCATGTTATCTGAGAGCAATAAGGTAGACTAAGTTTCCCAATGACACTGGAGAAATAAGTTGGAGTGGCCACAACAGAGTATATGTAATAAGCAGTAACAATAAACGGGGGCTAGATGGCTACAGAATGTGTAGTAGTTGCTAGTTTTCTATTTTGCTTTTTTATGGTTTGTTTGTTTTTTTTTTCATTTTTGGTAGTAGAATGTGAGGGAATCTGTACACAAGTTTGCATATCAAAGACATCCAGTGGCCTGACATTTGAAGCAATGAAGTACAGAAGAGCCTGGAAAAGTGGTTATGGAAGGACCATTCAGATCAGCTGCCAGGAAGTAGGAATAAAAAATCTAAAGTGTAACTATGTCATTCTGGATTAAATTTAGCTACACAATTATTCACAAACAAATATAACTCAGAAAAGGTGTCTGATGGTGCCTTTTGCACAGATTTGCAAACTGATCACTTTATTCAGCTATTCTTACCCTGCAGCAAGTTGATTTTTCATCCATTGTTATAGAGGTGAAAATATGGTAACAAACAAAACCAAGACCTAGCTACAAATAGCAGCATTTCGGCCAGTGGCAGCTTTGAAACTTCAGAATTGGAACAGTCATCTGTTCCAAAGCCTTTTTCTGAGTAACAAAACCAATATTTGGTCTTTTCCCATCTGGAAGGGAAAAGCAATTGGTTTCTCTAGTTTAACTTATCTAATTGGATTAGCGCCCTGCATACCTCACAGGGTATAGTTAACTCTTTCAATCAATATACTGGCAAGGAATTCAACGAGTTTTAATTTTCTGTAACTTTCTCACTCCTGTGTTCTTTATACTGTACTAAACGAGCACATCTCAAACTCTTCTCCTTAAATATTTGTTTGGCTCAGGGGTGATGATAGTCATGATAGCAGTTGGAAGTCTGCTGGGAATTGGTACTATTGCCATATGCTGTGTGTAAAGTAAGAACAGTTTCTGAGATTGTTCACTTATTTGTGGCAGAGCAGCAAGATAATTCTGGATAAAAATTTAGAGACAACAGCTAAAATGATATGACTGTATTTCACTCACTGATTTTGAGAGAAGTAGCAGGTATTTTTAAGCAGCAAATAGCAGAATGATGTCCAGATTGTAGTGTTGTTGCTGTTTTAAATGAGTTTCCAAAACAATAGAAGTCCTCTGCTAGACTGGAATGCTATGATAAACAATCTTTTCACAGAGGTTTGGTTCCAAACTTGACTTAAAAGCTGAAAGCTATTCTGAGTAACTGAACAGCTGAAAGTTAATCAATAAACACATTCAGCCGCTCTGTGAATCAAAATGTCAACCCATATGTATCTGAGGGTTGATTAGAATGTAAGGGATAGAATGACAAAAACCAAGCACATAGACATTGTTTATGATGTAAACTGTTGAAAATGGAAAAGAATAGAGTAAGAAATAATTATGGCAATTACAGCTATCAAAAGATAGTAAATAAAAAACTCATACAGTGATGTACCTACAAAACCAACTCGGAAATAAGTGATATGCATAGCAAAATTTCATTGTTTCTGTGTGTGTAAATGGCAGCTGCTAGTTTGGTCAAAGATCCATTTTGGCTTCATATCCTCCACATCAAGTTTTTTAATTTTATTTAATTTTATTGGGTTTTTTGCTTTATTTTTATTTGCCATTACACGGCTTCTAAGTTGCAACAAATTCCTGTGCAGCTCATGAACTTGATTTCTGGAAGATTGTTTCTGCATGTCAACCCACTAACAGATTTTACCTTGCAGTACTTTTCAGTTCTTTTCGGTCCATTCATGCAATGTACTTATGCCATGGTCTTACACGTAAAGATGAAACATTTTAGTGTCTGGGGGATTAGTCTGGGATTTGGGAATGAGCGTTCAGTTTCTTCCTTCATCCTGTTAACATCTGAAGCAAAGCAGCTGGTCTTCTTGTGATCCAAGGGATTAAAATAATCATCTGGAGACTACACTCCAATCCTTCCATATTTAAGTGCCTCAAAACCTGAAGTTAGTATACTATGAGGAAAATTCAGCACCAGATGTGAGCCTCTAGTATTTCAGAAGAATCTGCTGATTGCCTGCAAAACTTTTCCTTCTATACGAAAAGATGCAGACTTCCTTTTATCTTCTCCTATCATTTTTCCTCTAGTAATAGTACTAAGAATGGGGGAATCCAATGTGAAGAGAGAAGACAACAGGTACTGAGCAGGAAAATGAATTTAGAAGAAGAGGAAGCGTATCTGTTACTTACTGTAAAACCTAAAACAGAAAGACAGACAGTTATGAGAAGACATGCTTTTCAACAGACATGTACATTTGGGGGCAAACTAATGATTCAAAAATATATACATTACCCACTTTATTTCAGAGTTTCTTAAATTATGCTCTTTGGGTAGAAGTCACGCACATGAATTTGCAGGGACATGAAACAGCTTTTCTGAGAAAACAAGGTGGAAATCATATCCCAGGCTGACTTCTTCCAACAAGTGAATTTATTACTTTCTCTTTAACAGATAAGAACAAGGCACAAAGTGCTACTTGTGTTTCTGTTGCTGTTGAATCACTTTATTTTATGATTAGGAAGTTTAACATAGCATATAACTCCTGTATAATATTTTTGCTTTCTCTGTTTCAGATACTATTCAGGTAATACTACTTCATTATTTTTATTTAAAAGCATGTTATTAGAATTTATGGCAGATTAGATCCTAGTTGCCATCACCAAATAAGATCTGCTGTATTATTCCTAGTGATTAAGGTGCTCAGCACACTAATAAAAATGAAAAGAATGAGAAGTGGCTTGACAGAACATAGGAACTGTGCAATACAGCTGCACATTTCGTGTGTTGCTAAAAATCGTAAAAACCTGAATTCCATCAGCAGTCTAACAACCTGTTATCACTAGTTCTGTGCAAGTTCATTTTTTCTAAAGATTGCTTAATTCAACTGACTGAAAATGAAAGCCACAGAACAACATTTCTCATTTTTATTCCCTAAGACAGTTCAGTGCCTGTGTCACTGGCATTTTCTGTACAGCAAGCTGAGCAATGACTCAAAGTGGCACATGAAATGGAGCACAACCGGGGTCTACAGGTAGCTGTATTTTTGCCCAGTGGGTATTTCTGTTCACCATGCTAAGTTGATGTATTTCACATTGTCCTTTATCAAGCACTCAATTTGTATATTAAGATTTAATACATTTAGTATAGATATCTATACAAGCTTGAATATTAAGAAACAAGAAACCATTTCCTACATGCATTTATGAAGGCTCTAAATTACATTAGGAGATAAAAATATAGTGATGACAAAACTGATGGTATCCCAGCGAGTTTTATCACTGCTAAAGCCACTTAAAAATTTCAGATCCCTTTCCTCTGCCTGCAGATGATATATTTAGGTCTGTAGAGACATATTCACTCATCATGTGATCATCAGGTTCAAGTTAAATTTGCCAACCTTTGCTGATCACTTAAACTCACTCTCTTTCAATGAACATTAGCCAGAGCTGTGTGCTTCTGCTAAATGCAGTTTGAAATCCCAAGAAGTGCAAGTTGTGTCTAATTAATTCACCACTTCTTATCAGTGCATAGGTTTGTGCCACACAGAAATATTTCCAGAAATTACAAAAGCTCCAATGGCTCTTTGGAAAACAAGTAGGCTGGTTTTGCATCCAAGAATTTTATTAAAAAAATCACAAAGAAATGTTGTTACTCAACTAGTCATGGTTATTGAACAAAGTCTAGCTATACATTTCCACTGGGTCATCTGGATTCTGTCAGCTTTGAAAGGATAATGCCTGTTAAAGTTAGAGGATCCCACTATTTTTTTTTTTTTTAATTTTTAATCTATTTTTCTTATTATGGTAACCCAGTACATAGATTAAATTTGTGGTCAGGCTTGGTAGTGATCCTATTGATGTTCTGACTCATATATAAACATTGCTCAGATTTTCAGCAGGAGCCGAGCAGCACTTTCCTGGATTTTGCCTCTCTCCTACAAGTCATTTCACTACAGGTCTGCCACATAACCAAACTGCAGAAGTTCCCATCATGTGATGGTAGCTTGAGCTATTGTGAAGGTGAGTTAAAAAAAAGGGGGGGAGAGGAACCTATGCTTTTAATTTATACTATTTCTTTTATTATCAGCTAGCTCCCCCTAATATTTTTAAAATGCTAATTAAAACCAAAGCACAGAAAGATAAGAGGAAGAAAACCATTAATTTTGTATTGGGTTTAAATGAACAGACAAGAAAAAAACAAAAATCCCCCTCCATGGAAAAGTCTGCTTCAGGAATTCAGCCCTGACTACATGTCAAGCAATCCACACAGAGTTCATCCTTGAAACACAAATTTGGAGGGGAAAAAAATGTTCATATGGGTGCAACTGCTCACTTAACCATTTAGTTAAATGTTAACTTTGCAGCCTTTCGCAGATTACAAATATTTGCTGTTCAATATACAGCCCCTTAGAACTATATCCTTTTAAAAAACTACTCTATAGAATAGAATGACCCTGATTTAACTTTCATAATTGCAGCTCTCTGTAGCATTTTGTGTTTAACTGATTTTTTTTAATAGCACCATGTTCAGTAACAGATTGCACTGCAGATTGCACTGCTGCTCCACAGCCAGTTAAACACTGATTAGCTCACAGCTGAAAGTTCCTAATAACACTTGCTCATTTCTTTATAGTGTCAGGTTTTAATTTCAAGAATAAATAAACTGCATGTTCTCAACCTAATTATTTGTTTTCTTGCAAAATAGCTTAATAGGTTTAGAGGTATTAATGTATTGCTTAACTTTAATGTTACTTATTACTAATAATTCTATCAAATGACTAAGGCTCTATTACTTCATGATAAAACAAGATTGGTGTATATTTTTGTTGCAGTTTTTCCAAGTTATCCTATGACAAGGCAACAGATCCTCTCTCCCACTTCCCACTCCAAGGAGAGGAAGAAGAGAGATAAAGAGGTTTGTAAGTTTATGAAAAGCTAAACTAACTTGATGAAATAATACTAAAATAAAAAGGAAATAATGAAATAGATACAATACATACATAAGATCACACCAAGTTCCAAGAAATTATGTCACCAGTCAGCACTAGGTAAGTTCCAGACTAGACTCAGCAATGGATTGAACTGGACCCCAGATCTAGATTCAGGAAAGCATGGATCAGGATCAAAGGTAAACAGAGTCCTCTTCAGATATGAGTCACTGAAGACAGAGAACCACTGAAGAACACAGGCCATCAAAAAAAGAGAGCTGACCTATTGATCCCTCAGTTTTTATACTGAGCATGGCAGATGGGATGGAATATCCTATTAGTCAGTTTTGGTTCACCTGACCTCTCCACTCCTCCCCGCAGCTGCAAATCCTAAAACCAAGCCATCTGACACTGGTAGCCACAGCAACAAGTATAAGCAAGAACTGAACAGAAAGTTAACTCTGTTCTACCCCAAACAAGGAAAATTTTAAAAAAAGGAGGAAAGAATATCAGAGGCAACTGTACCTGATATTTCTTCAAGAATAACAACTATTTAGTCCTAGTTTTCTGAAATGTTAAATTCGTCATTCAATGCCACTGAAGTCTTGTCAGCATAAGAAAAGCTTTATAGAATCATAGAATCATAGAATGGTTAGAGCTGGAAGGGACCTTCAACATCATCAAGTTCCAACCCCCCTGCGCTGGGCAGGGACACCTCTCCCTAGAGCAGGTTGCTCAAAGCCCCATCCAGCCTGGCCTTAAACACTTCCAGGGATGGGGCATCAACAACTTCCCTGGGCAACCTGTTCCAGTGCCTCACCACCCTCACAGTAAGTCAGTTATGTCTCATAACCATTTATTCTCAACTGTTGTCAGCTAATAAAACCAAAAAATCTTTCCAGTTTCCCATAATGAAGACCAAAAGATTTTTCTGTTGCTTCATACATTGTGGAGAATTTACCCTTTAACGCATGTAATATTTGCTGTTGTCTGATACTAGAGAGATAGATAAACAACTTGCATATTCCATAGCATATCGTGTTTGTATCAAAACACCAAATAAAAAGATGTGAGGGAAAAAAAAATGTTGTGTGCTTTCTCTGAAATGCTGTCACCTTGGGCTTTGGAAGTGACATTCTCTGTCAGGTTAGTACAATGAATAATGACTCTACACAGAACAGAGTATTTGAGGAAACTGGAGAAATTGAGAAAACTGGATGAAGATGTAATGTATTAATGAAAATTTTTAAACACTCAAATGAAATAAATTTGTTGCAGCTCATAGGCCAACAGTATTTTTTATGGCACCAAATATTCATCTAAATAATATCATGATGATATCTCAGTTGCCTTCATAAATTAAGGGAATATCCCTCTCTTCCTTTTCCCTTCTTTACCCTTTACCTTGATGCAACTCTGTGTACCTTTATTTTCTTGGGAAAAAAAAAAAAAGAGGACAATACACTACAACCTAGGAGAAATTCTACATTCTGGAGAGTCCTATATCTCTTAATATTTTCTTCATTAATCCTTCATGATTTACTGCCAAATCCCATCACTGGAAAGCACTATAACAATATTATATTTAGGTGTACATTTCAAGACTGCCATAAACACGAGGACTTTGATTAAATTTTGTCACATTCCTGCCATAAACAAAACACTCATTCAGTAATATGTATTGCTAGTACATAGTGACCTTGCCAATGAACCTGAGCCCCAAAAGTGATTTAGAACTTCTCTGGCTCTCTCCTGAAATAATGTCAGCTGTGCCATAGTTTGTATTGTAAGCTCTTGAGTTAGAGACCTTTCATGTTAAGTATGCAGAACAGGAGAATCCCTCTCCCGGCTGGGGAATAGGCACTCCATCAAAACAAGTAATTTGTAAGTAAAACTATTTGAGAAGACACCTCTGGGAGAACATCATCAGAAGCTAAACCCTTGTCCTTAGCAGATAGAAGTTTCTCCTCTGTCATAAACATTGCTACATTCTCCTGGGAAAATTAAATAATCTGGCCAATAAGCAGGCAGAATTTTTGTCAAATATTTTGTAATAACATTTGATGTGATAAAAAATGGTGAACTCCTTCATGCTATAATTTACACTAAAATTTCCATTGAACTTCAAATATTCAGCAATATAAAAAGGAGATGATCAGATACTATTTCTCTAATGTGGTTATACCATTTGGAATTCCACAACTACTTTCAGCCTTGAAATGCGCACGTGTATCAATATGAGGAGGAAAAAAAGCAGAAATGCAATCACTAAGTCTATATGAATAAGCAAACAACATAAAAATGACACAAACTACTCTTTGTGGTATATGAGTGCTGAGTATTTATGACTATGCAAAAAATTAATAAATCTCTTAGGAAAAAACCCTATCTTCTGAGAAGAACATATGGAAGAAGGAATAGGAAGTCACAGCTGGATAATATAGAAAGGAGAAGCTGAGATGCAGAAATAGGTAAAAACATATAATCAACTGCCAAACAGTGAGCAAAATTTCCAGAGTAACATTCAAGCACTGGCATAGATTACTGTTACATAATTCAGCTACTATTTAAATTAAAAAACAGAATGAGAAAGGAACAGGAACCAACTAGTAAAAATAAAGTAATATAAATTATACTTATCAGACAATTATGCATCAATCCAATTATCGTAACAAAAGAAATCTTGTGAACTGACAAGGGCTTTTCTTTGGAAGACTAAGAATTTTTGTATAAATTTAATTTAAAATTACCATGTTTGAGACCCACTGTTCCCTCAGATATTTTTCCTATTAGAAAACAGATTCAAGAAGTATTTGGAGCAGATGGTCAATCAGAGAGACACACAGAGTACTTGCCTTACCTTTGAGTCTCTAGAAATACAGGGTAAATAAATTTGATTTATTATACGCAAGCTGCATATAATGCATATAAGTTATGACGTAGTAACCTTTATTTTTCCTCTATTACTCAGCATAGCAGCATGAAGACATCTAAGATGAACAGTTGATGTCTTGATGACTGCAATGGATATGTCACTTCCAGACAATCTGCTCCAAAAGACATGAAGGAAATGTTCTTAGCACTTTTTAATGTCCATTTCTCACCATATTTACAAGTATCAGCAACATCACATTTTGACAATTTATGTTCCTCTTTACCTACTGCAACCCTACTGCTTTTACTAGGATTATATGACCAGTACAGATTTGAATTTACTTCACTATTTATTTCTTAAAATTTATCGTGAGCAGACATGTACAAATCCTTAAAAACCTCCAGGGTCTCTTTTTTATGATTATTACTGTGGTGTTTTTTCTTAATGATATTTTAAGAATGCTTAAAATTTTATTACAAACTTAATTTTAAGTATTGTGATTTTTATTTAGAAAATATATATTTTTTCAGGTGTATTTGTATTTTTCAAAGTAGATACATGTCTTTTTTTTTTTTTTTTCAGGGCTAAATTATGTATTTTATACTGTCACTGCAAGTAATTTGTTTGCTTGTTGCAATCAGAAAGAAAAGAATGGAGCAAAATAGGTACCTTCTAGTAGAACCATTCTTTATCATTATATTCCTCTAGGCTTACACTGTGCAGACTATGATACATAATCTTATTATACAAAAGGACAAATGAAGAACATGAAATACTAACTCTAGAAGAGATTTTCTATATTAGGTGTGTGGGGATTGTGAGCGGAGAAGAAAGGAAGGGAAAAAAAAGCAGGGGAAAATACTGTAGGAAGGAAAGATAATTATAGTGTGCAGATGGCCAAGGAAATGTCGTAAGGCATACTATCAGCACAAGATACTAATTGTAGTTTTCAAAAAAAAAAAAAAGAAAGCAACATCCATCTCTTTTTCCCCTTGGCTTATCAGTGCTAGTTATAGTGGGTCCTGGTTATGTTCTTAATATAGAAAGGAAAATTAAAAAACAAAACCATCACATTTGTATTCCTAATCTGCAAAGAAAAGAAAAATCATCTTAGATTGCCCTTCTAAATGAAAAACTAGGAAATGATGCAGTGTTGGAAAGCAAAAATACAGGAATCACATAAGAGGAGGAGATACACATTTACTGCATTAAAATAACTACTTACAGCAAATTTGGGAAAAGTGTAATAAACCAATTTCAAACGAGTTTTATTGAATATTTTTTAATTTATATCTACATAAGGACCTAATTCTCAGGCTTCACTTAAAGCACTACAATTAGATTACAAAATGGGCAAAAGTCTATTGTGTTGACTTAAATCTGCAAGGTTCAGATTGTTTGGAAAACAAACTACAATATAGTTTGTATATACAAAACCACAAAAAAAAAAATATCCCCAAACATAGGACTCACACCTACATAAATGGGTAAGCCACTTAACCAAGTTCATGAGCCCAATTTGCTTAATTAACAGACAACAGTTCCACCGATAAAGGAATATAGTCTTTTCTTGTAATCCAGTGTGTGTATTACAAGTTTAAGGACACAGTCTTTGTTGATTTAAATAGACTTCATACACACCCTTTATCGCTCTATAAGGATGAGTGCTTTAAATTAAGTTCCCTAATTGAAATTGTATAGCTATTTGGACAAAGCAAATGTCATTTCAGCAGATGGTACATGACAATCTTAGTTCTTATATATTTTTCAGCCCCAGAGTAGAAGATGGGAAAAGCAACAGGGTGGAACTCAGTCCCGGATAAATGACCTTTGTTTAAAAGTTTATAACTTAACTGGAAGTCTTTGCTATTAAAAGAAAACCACAAAAAACCAACAACAAAACAGCATGCAAGAGGCAAGCCAAACATCCAAATGGTTCACAAGGGGCAGAGGATTTCCAAAAATTAAATTTTGACATATACTGGTCCAATACTCAAAAGATAATTGCAGAAAATTAACTCAATCTCACATTTGCCCTCCAAATGCGGGCACTGGGGCCAGACAACACTCCAGTAGCCACATTGCATGACAACACCCTATTTAATGTTTTATAATATTTGCAAAGGCTCTGTGTTTTTTATATATATTTTTGGCCTCTATTTGTAGGGCTGCTGACTGCTAACAACATGAGGAGTCACATGTAACTGTTCTCTTGCTTAGCAGCAGAATGTGTATTCCTCAGAGTATGGTGCATTCACGCAACCTTCATAGCACACTTTTAGCATACCTAAAAATACTTCGGCTGGCAGAAAGATGTATTCTTGTCCCTTTTCTGCGCTGCTTGTTTATGACATTATTTAGAAATCTAAACTTGTAAGCTTGCTTTTTGCATTTAATTTTTTCATATTTGCCATGTTATTTCAGGGTTGCTAATATGTCAAAGTGTCCTTTCCTTGTTGTTGTTCTGTATTTCTTTAACCTGATTTTGTTCCTGACTCCATCTGGAACAAGGTTTCCTTTCAGAAATTTTTCAGGAGGATTTGTTGCAGTAGTCTTTTCTTGCTCGTACATATAGGCTATAGGTATCTATACTGTCACTTCACCACCACTAACATGCCAGCAGACACATCCAGCCTGTTTTGATATTTCTTTGACAGGTAGGAGTAAAATCCTGCAAAATACAAGCAGCTTTTTGCTTGCTTGCAGCAAAAAAAGATTATTGTTTTAAAAAATAGTGAGGTTTTTTTTCTCTTAAAAACATATCATCCCTGACACCACAAAAATGAAGAGTACAGCAAGCCACCCAGTGAATACAGAGGTTACAAATTCTGTCAGGTTTTTATTTTTTTTTTTTTTTTGCCCCCAGTAAATGTTTCTGCAGTATGTACAAGATATGGTACTTTTACCTCGCAGGTAATAATCTGCACATGCATTTCTTGGCTGAACCAACCTATTTCTAGAGCTTTTGGTACTTGAATATTCCTAGTATTTATCCCCTGAGAATTCTGTGCTTAAAAAAAATTGTTCCATATAACTTCATGAAGACATTTTTCTCCATAGCTCTCACCTTGGGCATTTGTTAATAGATGAATCAAAAAGCAACTTTTCTTTCAATATTTCCCTATACCCCATTTACCCTCTTTTAGAGAGAGATATTGGGATAAATTGGGCCTTTGAATTCCTAAATCCAGTTCTCCACAAATTAACCTCTTTTTTCATGATCCTTTTGAATATATCTAAGAAAGTATTTTTGTACTGTCTCTCCATGGGATCCTAAAGGACTTAAGCCACACTTATCACTACCTCTAAACACAAACTGGATGTGTTAGACTTCTCTGAAGTCCCAAGTCTTCACAAGCTTTCAGGAACAGAACACTGAAGACCGAAAAAAACCAAACCAAAACAAAACAAAAAAAACAACCCCAGAAAACAGGGCTACAGTCATATATACATTCTAATAAAAATCATACTTTAAAAATAATATTATGCAGACATCAATGTATTTCATCTTGTTAGCTGCTATATTAATAGAGAAAGGAAAAGGCAGAATCATTCTTGGTGAAAGAAATGGGAATAAACGCTACTATTCTTAAGAGATAAAATAGCCCTATATTTTGCCTAAAGGCTGATCTTATTCTTGCTGTGTTGTGGTAGTCCCCAGAGCTGGTAAAATACTGTAATAGAGATTGAAAAATCTCTGTGAATGCCAGGTTGCAGATGATCTTCCATGTCCCAGACAGGTGCTGCACAAAATCACACCATGATGTCTAAGTGCCTATGCCTAAGCCCATGGCAATTGTGTGGAATCGGATAAAGCACAATCAGAAAAGCAACTTGAACCTGAGCAGTCGTTCAATTATCTACTCCCACAGCACACTGTGATCTTTTGGTTGTCCTGTTAAGTCCTGAAAATACAATGGTATTTTTAAGCACGTTTATTATCCTTGCAGTGGAAAGGTGCAACAAAAGAGTGTGAGAGGGAAGTCTTTTATCAAACGAGGTTCCTTTAATCTAATAAGTAGCCATAGAAAAGGAAAAAGGAGCTAAAATCGCATGAAGGTTCAAAAGGTGAATCAAAACCAACCAACCAGCCAAATAAGAAAGCAAATCAAACAAAAATAAAACACACACACAAAAGAAAATACTCCAGGGAGTGCAAGGAGGAAGGTTTATTAAACCACTAAGATGTGAATAGGATTCAGGCAGTCCCAGACAGAAATCACTAGAGATCAGTAAAGTATTCTGGACAAATATCACTAGGTATTTACCCATTTTCTCCTTCTTCCATAAGGTGCTCATTCTTCACAAGGGTCATAAGCAGGATAACTAGTTTAGGTGGAAAGTTTTTTCTAATCTAAGCTGCTAGAGAATTAAAAAAATAAAGGTATGGGTCATAAATGGCAGTTTGGATGGCAACCTGAGATTAATGTTTAATGAAGGAAAACAGTGATAAATTAATGAATCGAATTAGGGATGTGGAGTCACACTTCCTCTTGGAGACATGTGCTGCAAGTCTCCACTTTGCCTAATTCAGTCTGGTTCCTGAAATTCAGGTGAAGATTTGGTGTAAGTGTTGCCCTTTAGCTTTGAAACTACAATCCATACTACGGATTTCTCCCCCCTTTTTTCCCCCTTACAGCTTCAAACAGGAGAAATGAAGCACTACATTGCTTTAAGGTATCTTGCATACCATAATACAGGAAAATTAAAACATGGTTCTATTTTGATGGTAGACATATTTGGCAGCAAAAATATCAGGTTGTTTTCAAAGAGAATCCAGTGTGTTTTGTAATTTTATTTTAGTTTCCAAACTTGAATGCATCAGTATTCATAAGCATTTTTGCCTCTGGTATCTGTAAAACTTCAGCTTGCCTCAAGTCAAAGTAATGCAATTAGACAGAATTTGGAAAGACCACCCAGAGCATAACATTTTCCCCAGAATTTTACATTCACTGAAAGACATTGTTTAATAGTTTAGACAAATTTTTCTCTTTGAAATACAGGGATTATTATGTGTTTTTTTTTTAACTGAAGCCATTTGCTGCAAGATGAAATGTAGATTTAGAACTTCAGGAAACCTTAACTAACTGACTAACTACTTAAACCACATACTGATGTTCCCAAGAATCAGGGTGATACCATTCCCATCAGAAAGAACTGCTTTTAAAAGGTGGTGTTTTTAAAGTTTGATGTTTTTAAAAGGAGATGTGAGAGCTCTTACCAAGCAGTGAGTAGCCTTCCTCAACTTAGATTTGCACCTCTACCATCTGCCTATCATATCTCACAAGTGAGAAATACAGTCACAAAAATGATAACAACAGAAAGCTTGGCCCGGAGCTGAGGTATATTGCTTTGCATTTTTTCCTTAGAAGTAGTCTTCCCTCCTTCGTAATCTTGTCAGCAATTTTTAGCACTAAAAAACTAACTCCTGCACGGAAGGCTTAGCATGTGGGAAGTCAGCTGTGAGGGGAATGAAAGAGATATGCAGGTGACTGAGTTGCAGAGATACAATGAAAAAAAAGTAAATTTAGTGAAAGAAAAGAAAATTTAGTGAAGAACCCTTCTTCAAATACATGTTTTTCTGGTCAAAACTTCCTAGTATACCTACTTACTCAAATGTATCTCACTACATCTTTGGGGGCAATTTATTTTGTTGATCGATCATCTATGTACGTTAATTTGTATTCCTATATGAAACATGGTAAAAGGATCAAATATCGAAATCATCGATGTAATTTTTAGCAAACTATAGTCACTGTAACCTTCAGCTCATTAAAAGGAAATCAGCAAAAAACTTTTTGTTTTGTTTTGTTTTGTTTTGTTTTTTCCTCCACTAAGAAAATAAAACAATGCATATTCATATGTGCCAAGGAAAAATTATTCTTATGTGATAAGTAGTTCTGACTATAGTTCTAGATTTGATGCCAGCGCTGCCCAGGTCTATTCACGATCCCCTGCTTGTACCTGCTTGCTCCTCCTGCTGTGACTTCCACTTCTCTTCAGACTCTTTTGGAGGAACATTTGTGCAGTCATGCACTGGCTGATACTAGAGAACCAGTAACTAAACTAGCTGTAAAATAACATGGACTTGCAGCAATATTTTTCAGCTGAATTGTTCCATCTTATCATCATGCTGGCACAGAAGAGGGGTTGTTTAGCTAACACTATAGGAAAAATGGAGATGGAACCACAGTTTTAAGACCCTAAATACTTCCCATTTATGGCTCTAGGATGATTTTCTGCAGTCAACAGACCTGGCCCCATGCAACCCATAGCAGGGTCACTACAGCAACACTGAAATGGTAGGAGTGGTTAGCAGTTAAAATCCTCCTGTTTCCAATCCTTAGATTTTCTTCTGGCATTCCTTACATACTCCAGCAGAGGACCAAAGGTTTACTTTATTCCATGAGTATGAAGCTCAGAGATTTCTGCAGTTCTTTCTTTCTGCCTATTTCTGCTAACACTACCTACAGTAACCAACCTCTAAATCTGCAGGTACTGGTATAGATCAGCATAAGCACAAAGTCTCTTCTTGAGAGTGAGTTTTATCCATCCAAAAGGAAGAGTTTGAAGGTGTCATTAAATGGAGGAAGAGTTCAATTCCCTTTCCAGTTAACTCTGCACTCCAGCCTTTCCATAAAAAAACACAGAGGTACAGGTAGTTCAATCTTTCTTACAAAGAGTAATCAAAGACTTCTCAGGGAGTCTACCTTAAGTATATATTGCATGTCATCCACAGCATATTTATTTTTTGCAGTAAAACCTTCGTAGGCGTTATCAGCAAATTTGGTCTTTACATAGATAAAACACAGGCAACTAAAAAGTTCAGAGCATTTTCTTCTTATGTTACTTACTCTTGTTGACAATTTCAATTTGCAGAGGCTGTCCATCTTGAAAGCGATAAGGAGAGAAAACGCCAGTCATTTTAATCAAGCAAGCTGGAAAAAAGAAAAGAAAATTAGTATCTGTTTTTCTTCTCTGATCACATGAGATAACAACAGACCATCACATTTCAAGTTATCCTATCACATTATTATCATCTGCTTGCATCAGATTGTTTGGGGACCCTTTCGAATTACAGAAGCCAGTGACAGTACTATAATTTAACTTGTTTTCCATTCAGGGAGTTGCTCATGCTTGTCTTGAGAAAATAACATTGTCCATTGTTTTTCAGCCTATATAAAATGCAGTAAACCATATGATGTTTCTTAAAAAGAAATAAAAATCAAAGATTGTCTACTAAAATGTTCAATAAACATATCATAACCAGACTGATTTGATTTACCTTTAAAGGTTTATTTTTATTTGCATATGTTTTTCATGTTTGAAGGTTGGAATGTATACAAGGAGAGGCGTAAGGAAGACCAGCAATTTTTGTGGGTTTTGGTTTTGTCACTGCTTATATGTTGTTTTTCATGGGATAGTTTTATCAACTTGTTCATATTAATTCATAGACCATTACAAGACAATAAACTCTAAGATAAGAAACCCTGCTGTATCGTAAATTTGATTTGCGTATTTGTTACAATTATGTTGAACTGTAATAATTATAATGAATATTAGGCTAATTTTCCTTCTTGTTCTTTGCTTCCTAGTCATATTTCTCTTCTGTGACTGTTATTACAATAAAGGCACAGCCAGTTCATCTGTTGAGTTAGTATCTTTCCACTTCAGCAAAATTACAAAGCGTGATAAATTATACAAGACCAAAATATTTTGAGCTATGATTTACAGCCCATCCTAGAAATAGGCAATAATTTGTGATAAATAAACAGTCATAATCTAGATTCAGCTAAAGGACTAGATGACCATATTAATGCTCAGACCCTTAGTCTGAGCCTGGAAACATGTGTTAGAAATCTCCCACAAAAACAGAATACTCTTGAGAAAGGGGAAGGGAAGAATGAAAGAGAGGCAAAAGTTAAAGGCAGTATAACATTCATTAATTGCTTTTAATTTGCAGTTTGCTCATACACACAAATTCTGTAGTGGTATTGCAAGTAGTCTCATATCCACATCAAGTTGGAAAAAATGGACCTGACTGTATGGAAAAAAGCTTCTTGACAGTGTTTGCCTTGAAAAAGCATCTTGACTATTTGTCAAAAAGACATAGAAATATATTAATTTTTCATGATAAAATAAATATGCCAACCTAAATTTGAGAAAATAAATGTACATTCTCACTGTTCAAAATATTCAGTTACTAAGATCTACTTTAGGTCCACTTTCCATTAAGATATTTTAGTACTTCTGACTTTTTGAAACTATTTAACAACGTGGAACTGTATCTGAAGATCGTTAATAAAATAATAATCCTTATTTGAAGGAAAAATAAATTCAGTATGCATTAAATCAGGGGTTTTATTTCTATCTATGAAAAACACAAAGCAGGTTTCCATAATCAAAGGGTTATATTTCTCATTAAATAGAATGTAGCAGTTTCTTCATGTGTCTGTGGTTGCAAATGAGATATTGTCTGAAGAAAATCATTTAAAAGACCTATAAATAAGTAGAAATATATACCAATCACACCTCAGTCATAGCAAGTGTGAAACGTTCTTCCCAAAATGAAATTCACATATGTCAGCTTGCATCCAAATTGCATTTCAATGCCTGAGATAGAAAACGTTAAAACACGTTTCCACTATGGGAATACCGGACAGGATAGATCAGGAGAAGCTAGCTTATGGTTCTTGGTCTACTTGCATTTCAAGAACTCTAAGAGTGGCTGCTTGACAACAGCTATGGCATTGCTGACAACCACAGGCTGTTCTGAGTCGTGAACGCTTTCCTCATTAAGAGGAAAATAATGAAATATTATGGGGAAACCTTGGAATCAGGCTGCTGGACCTGTTCCTCAGTAAGCATTGTAGCTTCTGGATTTCTATCCCTTGCCTCAAACACTTCCCAGAGATATATTTCCCTTATATTTCCCTAGGATGTAGATTAAGTTTTTCTTAAATTATTTGTTGTATTCTGCTTGCTAAGTAAACTTTCAATATGTGAGGCTGCCAGGCTCCAGAACAAAAGTAAACACCTAAGAAGGGACAATTTAGGAAGTTAAATGTATCTAAGTGGGATTCAGAGAAAACTCAAACCCAAAACACTACACAGAGCAAAATACACGTTGCTTGATCCTAATCTGATCTAAAACCAATCTCTGCTTTGGGAGGTATCAGTTCAGACCCTGCTTCACTGAACTGAAAAAACAGCACAGTTTAGGAGGAAGGCTGTTCTCAAGGATCTGGTTACAGTTCCCCAGTTTTCAGAACGGATTTCCTCCTCCCTGAACCCTGAAAAAGGTTAAGGCTGATTAAAGTGAAGTATGTCAGGTTGTGTCAGCAGAACCTGTATGATAAATAAAAAAATAATAATTCATAAAAATATAGCAATAATCAAGAAATAGACAGAGATTTTGCTTTAAAAACCCTTACTACCTGGAGCAACACTGCAAAATCAAATCTTGTATGAAAATTGATCAAGTCTGTAGCAGCTAAAACATTCCAACCCCCGTATTTGAGGTGCAGAACTAAATAGCTAGTTTGGCTGCTTGCACAAAAAATCCAGAACTTTTTAACGCTCATTGATTAAGTTACAGTTTATATTAGCCAAATTATATTTTAAAATTAATAAATAAATAAAGTTTAAAAAAAACAACGCAAAAATAAGACCAGGCCAAAACAAGAAACCCAGCAAACAAAGACCAAACACAAAACAACCCAAAACAAAAACAACCCAAGAAACATTGCATCTCATAAAATGCTGAGAAATCAAATGTTTTGGAATTCACCTTTAAAAGCAGGTTTTTCTCACAGCTGAAGTGGTTCTTGAACTACCACTTCTTGTGGCTTAATGCCTTCCTGTGTAGAAACTGAAGAGTAAATGATGATTAAAGGTGACTGAAAGATTTTTTTCAGTTCATTGTTTTCCTCAGCAAAAGCTTATCATGGATAAGAGGTTCAGTCCCATGCTGACAGTCATGCCCAAAATGGAACAGATGATCATTTCCAAAAATCAATAAAAGTAGAAATGTGGGCATTGACTAGACTAATATTGCAGGCTTGGCTTGCATTTCCTTTGGTATATCCAGTGGATTTATTATCCGGTAATGACACTGTATTCTCTGCAGTTCTCCTGAGCAATTTGACCATATCTCATCAATCAATCTGTCATTGCATTTTAGAAATTCTGCATATTTTTCATATGCTTGCCCTTTACAACATAGTTGCTAGAACATTCATTGTCTTCCATTAAAGTCTAAGCATGTCATTAGGATCACTTCTGAAAAGCTTGAAGATATTTCCTTTCAGATGTGTATTAAATGCCAGCAGACACTCAACATGTAATAAAAATTCTGGAGTGTGGAAAGAACGAAGAGAGTATAATGCATTTTAGAGAATGATTCCTTTGAGCACCATTCATTTTGTTAACGTCTAATGAAAGAACATAGAGATAGATGAAACTGTTTTGTGTGGACTTACATAGTTTAATTAAAGTCATATTTTAAAATAGATGGACTCTGTGTGAGTCAAAATAGTGGTTCTCTTTAAAACACAGTAAGAAATGATGTATTTTATTTTTTCTGGACTAGTATTTGTAATCAAAGTCGCAGCCAACTTTTGATGCTATGCTCTATTTGTTTACATTTTGGGGTTTTTTGGGGGGAAGACAACTGTGTTAGCTCAGGCACAGTGCCAGACAAAGTTAATGGCTTCTTGGCTGCAGCTGATTTACATTCAAACAACCAGGAACATCACACCTGCCCCTAACCAGCCTGCATAGCTGAGTCAATACTTAACAGAAGTAAGCTCTATGTAAGACATCCTCTTCATGAATTATAAAATCTGGCTTGAAGCCCTCATGGATGAAGCATCAGCAAAGTAGACACGCTTTCTTCACTGCTCACACAAGTGTGGAAGCTATACTTTTCCTTCAGAAACGGCATCATAACAATGTTGAGAAACATACAGTAACAACTTTTTTTCATAAACAGATATTTCAGATGAAAAAGCTCAGAAAGTTAAAGACGCAGGACAATAATAAGGGACATTTTAACCTGAAATTGATCTTCTGTTATTTTATGAGCCCAGGGATTCAGATTTTTTTTTTTTTTTAATTAAGTAACACTAACAATTCAGATTGGAATTACCGGAATTTAAAGGGAGTTTCCAAGAAGATCTTCAGGTGAAACAGACAAGCAAGAAAACCTCTGACACCCAACAAAGGACCCAGGACTGTGAAAGTGATCTTCCCTCTGTACCTGGTACTGGCAAGGCTGCATCTTGAATACTGTGTTCAGTTTCGGGGCCCTCACTACAAGAAAGATATTAAGGTGCTGGAGTGTACCAAAGAAGGGCAGTAAAGCTGGTAAAGGGTCTAGAGCGTGTCATGAGCAGCAGCTGAGGGAACTGAGATTGTTTAGTTTGGAGAAAAGGAGCCTGATGGAACATCTTATTGCTTTCTACAACTATCTGAAAGGAAGTGGGGAAAAAACTAGGCATTGGTGTCTCCCAAGTAACAACTGGTAGATAAATTTAGGATCTGAATGCTCTCTATCCTAGAAAAGCCTACACATAGAAAATGAAACTTCAGTACCTTGCACAGTTAAATAAGCCAGTTTGATATCCAAGTATTTTCACAAATCATCGTTAAAAAAAAAATAATAATAAAAAAAAATAAAGACAGCTTGGCTCTCTGTTTTTCAGATATAGTAAAGCAACAAGTGGATTTTTCACAGATGCTTTAATAAGTGCTGCCTTTATCACTTGGACCCAGGAGTCTGTTTCTGAGTGATGTGTGAGGATTCACAAAAGTACTTGACTCAAATGAAAATAGTGGTGTTTAGTGCTTTTGAAAAACACATTAATTGAATTGAGCGTACCTACATAATAGGTATAAAAAACTGGCAAAGTTGCACAGCTGAAAGCTGCTTCTTCAAGTTCATATAGATGAATTCATACCGCTCACGTATAACAAATACAAAAGAAACTATTTTGTTCAAAACAAAATAAACTGTTACAAGATCACTTCAAAACATAAATATTAGACATCATGGGGTAGCAAATCCGTAAGAGGTTTTACTTAGCAAACTAATTACCTGTTAAATTCCTCTTCAACAATCTGATGACAGATAGGCCAGTTTTCAATTTTAAGAGTCCATAATAATACATTGACCTCATACACCGCGCAAGAGTCTTGGAAAATTGATCTAAAACTTCTGGTGCTGTGTGAATTCATTTTCTGCTCTTAAAACACAAATGGATTCATTTAATGAACAACACTTCATTGGAGAGAGAAGCTCAGTAACAGATTAAATCCAATATCTAATGAGTTCTTTTCCTGAAGTTTTACAGCCCTCTACTCTTATCTTTTCATGAAACAACTGCTGCACCAGTCAGTTGCTTCTGATTTCTAGCAATAGCCACCTCCATACGGGGGACTCTGACCTATGGAGCCTAATTGAAGTTGGAATATAATTTAGAAAATAGCTCTCAGATTTGATCATAAGGAAATACTGTTTTTTGCTTATAATTATACCTGATGGAAAAATGTATATATTTCTATATTATTGGTAAAAGAAAAACTTAGAAGGGCCAGAAAAGTCACTCCGTGAGTGCAGGCATCCGTATTTGATCTCTTTCTCAAGGTGAAGAACATCCACTTTCCCCACTGAGTTCTGTGATTACATGATCAGGTTTTTTTGAACATCACATCAGCCTCCAGTTCAATTAATAAATGCAACATTGGATATCCTATGAGTTCTATTTTGAAATAACCTGCATAAAAGAACTAAAAAACCTATAAAACAACAGGATTCCCCAGTAAAAGCTGTGCTCCTTATGTGCCTGGAGAGATGCAAGCATTCCTGAAATTTGAAAACTTGTGTAGAAGCACAGTCTGTGTTTCAAAAACCATTACAATTTTCAGCTTATAGAAGACTGTGTCTATCACTAAATTTTTAAGGCCAACAACCACTCTGTGGTTATAGGACATTTGAAAACACAGACAGTGTGTATCTGCATCTAAAGTCAGGGATCAGCTATTTTAAAGCAAGCAGACCAGCAGTAAAGGAGTAAAGGAAAAACCAGCAGCATTTGCCAGGCTTGGGAGTGATTATTGACAGGGGCAGGGAGAAATGGGATGCCAAAGACTCGCTGATGGGCGTACAAGCATCTACCTGCCAAAAGCCAGGAAACTGACAAGTCATTTAAAGAACTAAGGGAAAAAATGTCAAGACTGAAAGCTGTCAGGACTCCAGGAAGCATTTGAAGTGCTATTCATTCTTCACAGATCTTGTCTTTCCAAAAATAATCTCACTGCACACAAAAAAATGTGTCTTCCCTTTCTAAAAAAAATTAAATTTGTCACTATGACTCTATATGGGGTTTATTTACTATGTTGTTCCATTTGTATGAGGGATCATTTTAGTTTTTGATGGTATTTTGGCTATCTTTATAATCACTCTTTGGTCTGTATTGCACTTCACTGTGAGATGCAGATGTGATCCTGAATTTCGTGCAGAGATTCTTCTCCCTTCTTATTTACTAACAAAAGAACTGATTTCCACTTTCCTTCACTATTTGTGTGGTATAATTTATTTATTTATAGTAAAACCAGTGTGACATACCTCAGCAACTATAATAGCTTCTATAGATAATATAATGTAGATGATATAGATTCTATACTAGTTATTAAGATAACATGTTGTTCTAGACAATCTGACATCAATGCTCAGAAAAACTCAGAGCTCACATGTACAGTCCCTCAGACTTACAAGCAATACAGAAAAATTCTTGATGATTTAAATTCTACCAGGTTATCTTTAGAAATCTCCAAAATAAGCATTCTTTAAAGGTTCGTAGTGTTCCCTTCAAAGTGACAGGTTGTATTTATTTTGAAAACTTGAAAATACTATTTTGCTATACCATTTCAAATAAAAATGTAAGAAAGCTGGGAATGGGTGTGAGGCTGGGAGGAAGGATCATGTTCCAGTGAGTTTAAAGCCATTTTGCTATTAATTAAGGTGAAGTTCACACAACATTCTGCAAACCTGAGAGAAAGGTAAGGTTCAAATGTTCCAGAATTCACAAGTCAAAGTTGGATATTTTCCATAAACACAAAGAAACGGTGTGCTATCAAGGACCACAAATACTACCATTTGCTCTGTTTGCCTTGCAGAAGATTGACGATGAAAGAATAGGGAAGTTTTTCGCAACATGGTCTGCACACAGCAATTTTACAGTTAGAGCATCATATAATATAATATCTGTCTGTTAACACACTTCTCAGAATAGGTAATGCTTAAGAATCATGTTTCATGGGTATGTTAAGAAAATTAGTAATAAGAAAGATTGAATATGTGGTCAGCTATTTAAAACTGATGAATACTTGCCGAGAATTCTGTGGGCAGATAGACTTCTCCTGTTTTATTTTCTGATATTGGGCAGGTCATATTTTAACTTCAGAGAAAAAAAAAAAAAAAAATCTATTTTGGTCATATTTTTTGAAATACACACATGACTTGGAACTTGCAATATCTGAGCATTATGAACACTGTAAATTGATGAAAATTGTAATTTGCCTGGGAAGATCAGTAAATTTCCAAACGTTAGTTCCTTTATGGCTTTTTTCATTATTACTTGTTTTATTATTCATAAGCACCATCATTAAACAAATGTAATTTAAAACGACTGGGAAATAAACATGATTTTTAGCCAACTGAAACACTGCAGAATGTATTGTTTCATAATTTATCCTACTTTTTGTGCTTGGTCACTAAACCAAAGTTTCTCAGAGATACTGCCTTCTTCATCTTGTTGGACTGTTTGATATGCATTTCCATAGAGTTAATAGGTGTTAGCTTACCGTGTTTGTCTGTGTTTATATGTAGAGGAACTTATTTTTTTAGATTGGGTTTAGTTCTGGATGTAAAGTGCAGTTAATGCACGCTCAGAATTCTTTAAATGAACTTTATGTTTTTAGATTGGATTTGCAGAGGGAAAGTGAGATAAGAGAAAGCTAGGAAAAAGACATAGGAAAACGGATTTTTTTAATAGTTTCCAAACTGTTGAAGCCTTTACCCAATCCAGTTGGAATCTGCTTCTCTTCAGATGTGCTGGCTCCTAATAGGACTGGTGGTCTTTGTGATGAAAACACCACGGGAGGAGACTGACAGTAGGACATCTCCACAGTTCCTTTTGATCTGAAGATACTGTCAAGGACAACGCTACACCACAACTCATAAACAGAAGTTAGAGACCTGTGAAATCAAGAGGTTAGGAATATCCTGGTTTAAGACTAGATATCAGGTGGGCTTTTATCACAGAATCAAAGAGTGGTTACGACTGGAAAGGAGGTTGGTTATCTGGTCCAACCAGAGAGAATGAAGTCCCAGTCAAGGGAAGGTGCTCTCTTTTATCATGTTCTTTTCCTGAGTGATCTTTGGTCATGTATATGTGTATGTATATATATACGCTTGTATACATAAAGTATACGTATATAATTTATGCATATGGATATGCAAATTTATCTCTATGTATATGTGTGTGATCCCACGGTCCACAACAGTGTGAGGTTCACGTAAAGAGGCAAAACAAATCCCAAGATCCTGGAACTAGAATTTGAAGGAGAATATTTTTATGCAAGTGCTTGGTGACCCACACAGATTTTATGGCAATTCACTTCTAAGACTATCAAGTCAGTACCAGCATATTCAATGATATTAGAACCAGGTAGAAAATTTTAATTCTAAAATCTTTTCAAGTGGATGGTGAAGTAGATTAAGACCACTTAAATCCTGTATTCCTGTTAGCAGCAATTAAGGACCTGGGTATTTTTCACCAAAAAAATGTAAAAAACCCTCATTGCTAAAATGCCTCACTATTATTGCATTATACAGTTTCTTTAAGCTATTTTAAGGATAGTTAAGTCATAGCACAAATATGCCGTCATAAACTAAGGAAAGTCTGTAAAAATTAGAGTGAGTTATGGTAAGTGCTGTGTATTATTTTAAACTTTACTTCAATAAAAGATCTATAAAAGGTTTATGAAATCCATTAAAATGTATTAAGGTGTACCTTGTGATGTAAAGAACAATAAATTGAGACTGCTGAAAATATATATATTTTAGCTTTATAACATACATTTCCAAAAAGAAATAAAAAAAAATCCGTAATAAACACAATTTAGTTGCAGTTTGTGAATAAAACTTGTCACTATTTATTGCTCTAGTGGGTTCCATATTTGTTAAAATGCAAAAAAGAACCCATAACTATAATCTATGCAAATGAGCAATAATATATTATTCAAAAACCCTGAGTTATCACCAGTTTCCCTTCCAATATTTTTGCATTTGCTGCTGCTGTAAGTAGCTACATTCAATGTTCAAAAATTTTCTTCCTTTTCTTGTAAGCTGTTCATGAGCCTATTTTATGTCTTACTGTATATACAATAAACACCCAATAAATTTCAGTGAAAATTAGTCTCAGTAGGCACATTACAGGTGACGCTAAAACAGGTCATTAACCTTACCTAATTTTGCCAACTTTTTAACTCAGTCATTTTCTGAATTATTTTCTATTTGTGTTAGTGTCAACCACCTGAAAAGTGAAATTGAATCCAATTTCCATTTCAGCTGAAGTAAATAAACGTTCTTTCAATTTGCTGAAAACACCTACAAAACTTGGTTGTCAAGAAGTCTGATTGCTATGTGAAAAATCTCATTCGATTCACCATAACAAAGAACAAAGACACTGAAAAATACTGAGATGTATTCAGCCTTTGAAGAATACACTAAATTTTACTTTTCTTATCTATCAATCCAACTCCATAACATTTTATAACCATTAAATCACTGCATTAGGCTGTTTCACAATAATTGTAATTATGCAAATCTTTTAAATGGCCAAAAAAAACATAAAAAGAAGATGGAAACATCATAAATTAAAACCAGCATTGGTATTTCTAGGCTTCTGAGGAGAATCTCAGGCATCTTTATTGGACCTGAATTGTGCTGTGATGTTCTGCACTTCAAAGATGCTTAGATTTCCTTTCTAAAGATTTGTCTGAAGGCATCAAACTCTGTCTGCTTCAATATCTCTTTCTTTAATGAATTTTAACTCTTTAATTTGACAAAGATTTCTACAGCATAGAGGAGCTGAACCAACTGGGGTTTTTTTGCATCATTCCTTTAAATGTCACATTTAAGGTCAGTCATTTTAGAGTTTCTTACTGTACAGCAAAGCCTTGGGTGCAACTGGGTCAAGGCTACTAAGCAGTTACAACATCCAAACTTATACTGACCATGGGGATTTGTGATCCGCTTACCTTATCAGTTTGAAATACATCCATTTACGTGGTGATGTCACTCTCTTAACACCTGTGGCCATTTCTTGGGGTTTAAATCTCTTTTTCTGTTGAATGTTATTATTTCTGAAACAAGCTGGTCTAGAGTCCTATAGCTGGGAATACACTTTATAAGAGAAACATGAGGACTCCAGGTTGGATAATATTGAAACTGCTTTAGATTTGATGGCAATTTGCCAAACCTGAAATAGTCAAAATCTCTACACTACATTGCATTATTGAATGTCATAAGATGCAAAATGGACAATGCCAGACACCAGTTATTTCCTAATTCCTAATTAATTTCCTAATATTAGCTAATGTAATTTTATTCACAGGCTTAGAGAGCTCCACTTCTGACCTAGTCAGATATTTTGCACCTGTTGTTCCAAATGAAAAGCTCTTTCAAGTAATAATTCTTCTACTGATGGGCAATTTCTGACCCCTAGGTTAATTTTTTTTTTTTTTTTTTCATATACTTGCATTTATGTGTCTGTTGAATTTGGCATTTGTCAAATGTGGATTTAAAAAGGAAAACATGGAGTTCTTATGTTAAGGCTCAGTACTCAGTCAGCTCCTTGAGCACTCCCAGTCTGTTCACTGACAGGGCAGCGTGAGAAGCCAAGAAAAGGCCCTGACACTGTGTAAGCATTGCTCCGCGATGGCTAAAACATCCCTGTGGTGTCAACAAACGTGTAGTACAAATCTAAAGCCACTATGAAGTTCCCATCTGTCTCTGAGTCCAGTCTGGGACTTTCCCAGAGCCTACCAGTGATGTGAGTGTCATCCTAGGAACCTGATACTAGTTTTGTATATACACGGTATATATTTCACTATTTTCTTATTGATATTATCATCTTTTCTTTTTGTTATTAATATTTCACTGAAGTAGTTTTAGTTTGTTTTCAACCTAAAAGTATTTCTCCCTTATTCTTTCTCCCTTTCTTCTGGGAAGGGAGAAAGATGTTTCAAGAGAGCATCTGTTGTTTGTTTACTGGCCAGCCCAGCCCAAACCACAACAACTCCCCTTTAATTTTCTGTTTCACTGTGGCCATGTAAGACAAGAAAAAAAAAAAAAAAAAAAAAAAAAA
>VXBW01000258.1:265047-295365 GCA_013400375.1 Thinocorus orbignyianus
GTTTTTTTGTTGTTTTTTTTTGTTGTTGTTTCCCCCCCCATTGGTTGGACTAGATGATCTCAAAAGGTCCCTTCCAACCTAGGTGATTCTGTGATTCTGTGATTCTGTGATTCTATTCAATGCGTTTTACAAATGCTGTTTACAAAGAATAAATGAGCAAATATATGTATGTGCATGTGTATGTGTATATATATATATTTATATATGTATTTTTATATATATATGCAATCTTGATATTAAAAGAGAGGAAAAAAAGGCAGCCCCATTTTACCAATTATCTTCTCACAAATATTTTCACCATGGCTGTATCTGGCCTGATTGTTCAGGAGCAATAAATTATTTCTTAAACCTCCCTGGCTAATTTGTTTCTGAATTCACAATCTATTTCCAAGATGGTAGTAAGAATATTTTCTTCAGTGTTATTTCAGCACTTGTGAGTGTTAATAAACTTTTCTGCATATGCAGGTACACAAGGACTTACATTTGCATCATACTTAGAGGGTTATAATACCTTTTCCTTCTGTGCAGATACTTGGGGAATAAAAAGGTCTATTTGTTTGTGAAAACAAATGGTGATAACACATGTTTTGTCTCTAACTTTCCCAGTTATGTATTTGAATATGAAATTACTGTGGTGTCTCCTCAAACTGTAAGCTAGCAGCAAGCTGTTAATGTATTCTGTACTGTGTCATGTGTTGGTGAGTGGCTTTCGGTCATCTCCTAGAGAATCTGTGATTGTGTTTCTCCATTTTATATCCACACCTTTACAGGCTTTTTGCCTTGTTAGCCTGATGTTGTTCTCAAAGAGTTGGATTTCAAACCTTGGAAAAAGTAAGCTTTCCCATACAAGGAGGATGATTAAAACAAGGAAGCTTTCCACTGCTTTGAAGACTGAAATATTATTTTTAGCGAACTCTGAAGTCACACTGTTCTGTGCAAACTGTTTTAAGCAAAATTCAAACTATTTTGAAAAAGGTAAAGAGAAAAAGATACCTGGTAGTTGTGGAGATCAGTCAGGAAGATTCCCATTTTCTTGGCTATTTTGTGAGGGTTGCCATTATTGTTCTTACTGAAGGAAATTCACCTTTAATGTAAGAACATTTATTATAAGTGCGTAATTGAAAATAATTGAATTAAAATTTGGATAATTTTTTAAAAAGAAAATATTCACTTACGTTAATACTTCCACTGAATGCTACTGAAGCACATAAATATAAATAAATGTTTGTATATAAAACATACTTGGTCTCTTGACAGACTCTAAGTATAGATTTAATGTTACTGCATTCTTAGATTTATTTCTCCTTCATTCTTAGGTTTATTTCTCATTCCAAACTGTGTAAACATAGCCTGTAAACAAAGAATAGGCTTTGGACTTTGCAAAAGATTTTTTCTGTGTCTGTGGAAGCTCGAAGACATGCAGTTCAGTAGCAGCTACTGGGAAAATGTTGTTATGCTTTGCTCATACTTTCTTGCCTGAGGAGCACAGAAGCCTCTCAAACTGGTGTCAACAGAATGGCTTTCAAGTTAATTGAAAAGTATCGTCAGTCTGCTTGGGATTTCTGTCACTCAGAGCAAAGGGAAGAACTGTATTTAAACAAGCTTTTGTAGTGTTTATGCATGATGTGTTCTAAGTGACATGTCAGGTCCTAGATGAAAAGTAAACAGAAAGGTAAACAAAAGGCAATTCCTCAGAAACTCTGCAAAAAAAAAAAGTTATTAACAAAAACCATTACCTGCAGTACCATGGTAATGCATTGTTGGGATAAAGCCCTTTAGGGTCCTAGTTCAACAAATTTAAAAGTGCTCAGTTGACTTTGATGAAATTATTTTCATCCACAGCCATTTCCCTAGATTGCTACCTAAACAGACACCAGTTAAGTCACTCCTGTCATTCAAAAATCTTACTGATCTCTGTCAGTCTGAAGAAGTCAATCTTTAGAGTTTTTCATGAGCTTGGGACTCCTGATATATTATTGCTGAGGGTTTTATTCGTGCACAACAGACATTTGGAATGACAACAAGCAAGTCATCTGATCTGTGCAACTCCTGGGGTACAGTGTACCACCACATAAAATTATCTTATAAGTAAATACCCTTTTATGTCTTTTTGAAGATCACATACTGCATCTAGAGTCCAAGAATGTTCTGGTAAAATTTACCTAGAATACAAAGTCTCTTAAGCATTTTCTGGGGATGTATCTATCCTCTCTTACCCTTTTTCTTTCTTATTTTACTTAATGAAAGTAATGAGTGCAATACTAGATATTGTAATTTGAAATAATTATTTTACAGCCTTCCAATTTTAAGGATGTTCGGTTTTTCTTCAATTAAAAGATGGAGTGAAAAAGTTAATTTTACTAGATCACAACTTAATTTTCTGAACTGTAAACAAAACTGTTTTTCTAGCTGTAGATTTAATTCCTGCGTGGGTTTTTTGTTTTGGTTTTGGTTTGGTGTTTTTTTTGTTGTTGTTTTTTTTTTTTTATAAGCAGGAATTTGGCTTTTATGAACTTTCATGAACTTTTTATGGATACATACAATCAGAGTTCACTTTACTGACTGAGCTTACTAAATCAAATTCTGTAAGCTGACAACTTAAACCGTATTTGTGACAACAATTAATGTATCCACTTACACTCAAATAATTCAGCTTTTTCCTTCAGTGTTATCAGCAAAAATATTTCTTTCTCCAATAAAAGTTTGAAATACTCACTGCATGATTGACTTGCCTTATTCCTCCCATTCTAGTGCAGTGAATGCTCCATGTCTGAATCCTAAATGAAAAATAATGTTAGCTTATGTAATCTACAATGAAGCATTCTGTCTTTTAGGCCTACTTAAACCACTGTAAATAGTGCACAGCATTTCTGGACAAATCTTTTTAAGATTTTGCATTTGCCAACTTAAGAATGTGAGAAATAAAGGTGTCTAAACTACAAATACAACTACGATGATTGCAGGTGAAAATATGTTGTCATAAAATAATTATGCACATGGGTTGCATATATAGAACAGCAGCAATATGCATGTAAAACGGTGAATTAAAAAATCATACCTGTGTCCCTGAATAGTTTTAAAATCTTGAAATTAACATGGAAAGCATAGATGGCTAAAACCGATTTGCTATCTCTTACCAAAACATGGTAGGTGACATCAACTGTCCACATTTTATTTGAACTTCTGACAGCTGCAATACAAAGTCTGGATGGCTGCTGTTATCTTTCTAACGAAAAAAGAGATTGCCTTCTGGCTGGCTTATACACTATACTCAAGGCAATAAGCAATGGGCTATGACACAGATTGATAGAGAACATTTTGTTACACTTACCAATTGTCCTAGAGTGCAGAAAGCTTTACACAACACAGAAGGATTTATATAACAATGAGCTTTGAAATACTGCTTTTATCTATCTGTAGATACTCATATTTTTAATGAAATAAAATTATAATTTTAAAAATTGAAGCTAAGATTACAGGTGATATTTCTTATTTTGTGTGGTTATTCATGCCGTCTAAGAGAACTGGAAGTGCACTTTTCTGCTTTCATCGAATTGAGAAGTGGTATTGTCAAGGTAAAACATATATAGTCCCCTTACCAGCATTTTCACACATGCCTTGTTAACGAGTAGGTTTTATAGATTTTGCTAGCAATGCAGTCTCCTTAGAATGCCTTCAGAGCCAGTGAGATAGAAATTCAGAGAAATAAAGCCTTGCAGACAGTTGTAAAGCTTCCTTCATGTGCTGAACAAAAGGAGAAAAGAAAAATTAATTGTAATGTAACAGCTTAGATGTGTATGTTTGTAATTTCATAAAATAAAACCAAGAATGGATCCTGTATTGATGAATGATGCTAATGTCATTCTGGCTGCATAGTAAATTTGATGCATGGAATTCAAATGGATTTTACTGGACGTACCAATAGCATATTTACAAGTTCCAAACACAGGATACTTCTGCCAAAGAAACAGGGATCTTATTCACACGTGTGTAATATTAAATGCATTAAAAAAACTTTATGGATTGCAGTCCTTACCTGTTGGTCATAGATGAACTCTTACACGTTGGTCTTTAATTAACAAGGCTTAGATGTTTGCCATAGTGCACGAATAAATGAAGCTTAAATGCAATAGTAATGTTAAGGTTATTAAAAAAAAGTTATAGCGTATCACCATTCTTTATACCTTCCTGGCAGCTCAAGTTGCCAATAGAAAATAACATGACAAGCTGTCAAAGCAGCCAGAAAAACTGACACCATCAAGCAAAGGAGAAACAATGATAGGATGAACTATGATATATAATGATTTTAAATCTGTGTTTAACCATGTCTTGTTAGGACCACCTAGGGTATTTCAGTTGGATTTCCTGCACAACTGAGTTTGCAATATTTGCATTATCATCAAATTTAAAAGGATAAATTAATAAAAGTAACAATGGTGTTTAATTTAAAAGTTGCAAAGGTGGTACTGCAAAGGCAATTTTATGTGCGTGTCTCCAACATATTAGAACATTTTCTCTATCAGTACTGGGACTATAAGGGAAAAAAAGTGACAGTTTCTAAATTATTTGTTATAGCAGTGAAAGATAAGAAAAGCAGTCAATTTCTGCCAAAAAGTATGATGATGAAGAAAAAGTTGCTGTCACAGAATCTGGAGGTACTCTGTATATAAGATACTGGTAAGATAGGGAGGAATTTAACCTTTTTCATTATTTTAACAATGAAATCAAGGACTGTCAAATTGAATTCCGGTGGAGGAAGGAGTTCCTCTACTGTGAATGGGTATGGGTATTTGTGCCCTTATTACTCCTCAAAACTGTTTATAGGTAGTTCTCCAAGGTGATGACCAACTCAGCTTCTCCGATGTTAAGATAAATGAAGTTATCTAAACTGTCTTTAAACACAGTGCAGTTTGTCTATTGAAATGCACAAAGGCAATCCTTAATCACTGAAACCAATCAGTAACTTTAGCAGTTTGCTGTTGAATTTCAAGATTCCCTTCTAATTGTATTAAAAAAAAAAAAAAAGTCTATGGCTTGAATTCTGTTTCCTTCCTTAAAAAGGAAATATTTTTCCTAATTTAGGACAACTCAGTTTCAATATGCTGTTTACATTCTACCTCCGGAGTTAAAAAAATTCTTAAATCGCCCTACTGTCCTTACAGCATTTCTTATACCTTTTATAGGATTCCAGTGATTGAGTGTAATAGAAAGGATTTTCTAGAGAACTGACTGATTTATGAAATCTTGGTATACACTTTAGTCTTTGTCAGTATGTTTTGTATTTTCTGTATCCTTCAGAATAAAAGTTATTGTACAAATAGAACAAAATTCATCATCCTAAATAAGCAGTTCAATAGTCCTTTGGTTATGATGAAAGGGCTACTTCAGAAGGCTGTATTATATCTCAAATATCCCTTGTGACTCTTGAAGCATGTTTTATAACAGATGACAGAAAAAAATCACATGTGAGGTGCTTTAAAATTTTTTAAGGAATTCAGTGTTACAAGAAATTATTTATAATCTAGATAATGTGATCACTGTCCAAAAGGGTGGGACTAATTCAATATAGCTTCAATAAATCAGCTTTGCATCACACCTCCCAGTGTTTGGCACTACAGCAAGAGTTGGATGACTAGCAGATAAAAGTATCATTGATTGTTCTGAATTTAAGTATCATAACAACATCCATCACACTTTATAATGATGACAGTCCCAAAATAATTTGATCAAGCTTATTAATGTTACATTGTGCCAAGGAACATTCTGCAAGAGTTATTATACTCTTAGGTGTGGGTTTTTTCTGAAAATGTCATGGTAATATTAATTTCAGAAGTCTCCATGTATTTGCTTGCATTTTTGTCTAAGAATCATTTAGTTCAATAAAACATATTTGGAAGGCTGTAAATTAAGAGCCTTTAATTTTTGAAATGTGCTTGCATTAAATATATTTCACTTAGATACAGTATCCACTGATTTTGCAGGCATTATCCAAACATTACTTGCCTTTTGTCTGGATGTATTTGGCTCCTTCTCCTGTGTCTTGCCTTCCCAGCTGTAACTCAAAGCTTTGTGACTTCTCACCATCTCCTCCAGCGCCAAGATGTGACAATCTATAGTAGCAGGTATGTGTAGATGTGTGTGATTTTGTTTTTCTCTTATTTACAGCCTGTCCAGACATGACATGAAGTTGGGAGAGGGGCGGCTACTGAGGAAGAGGTGTATTATCATTAAGTTAGCATCCAGATCTGGGAGCCTTCTTCGGTCACCCTCATGTCACATTAACTGCCCCAGTCACCAAATTATTGGTTAATCTTAACTGAGTCTATTCACAGTTCTTGAGTGTGCTTCTCTTGTTTTACTTGTATTACTATTCTGAGTCAAATATTCATGACTAGCTTTTATTGTGGCAGAAAACTGCATATAAACATTGAAAGAAATGGATGAGTGAAATGCGTAGAAGGATCTCTACAATGCTTGTCTGACTGTGGCTCTTAAAAAAAAATCCTGTTAATGGATTTTCCAGACGTAAGACTGAAACCTATGCTTCTGTTGCACTGTCTACTTTCAAAAATGCTCCCATGTAAACTGAGTCTCATAAAAGCCTTTGATTTGTTTTTGGTTTTCTTGTATATTTTATTTAGCATTTTGCTTTATTTAACCAGCTTCATGCCTCTTTTCATTTATTTGATTAGCTTTGGTATTGTTCACTTGCTGTTTTCCTTTGTTGAATCTTTCCCATGGTTCTTTTATGCCCACATGTTCTTGTGCTGCGCTGTTCCTGCTGCCACAGAGCCGGAAACCGAAGGAGAACCAAAGCAGCTATCATCAATGATTCTGTTACAGAATAAATACTACTAAATATACTTTCATCTTTTTTTAATTGTGGTTAAGTTTTCCATCATCGTTCAAATAATAGAACTCCTTGCCCACTGCCATATATGAACATCCAGCACTTCTTTCTCAATATCAAAGAGGTCTATCACCTCCTTCACTTCTTTGGAACAATCTTCTCTTATTATGGAGACAAGAATTTTATCTTTACTGTGTCCCATATTAAAATTGTCTTTTCTTTTTTTTTTTCCCCCTCATAAAAGTGCTTGTGATACCGTATACTAAGGACAGGACATAAGATAAGATTTTACACCACCATGTGAAGAAGCTCTATGTTGTCAATCTTTAAAAATAGTTTCTACACAAATAAATTTATGTTGAGCAACTCCTTGTAGCAAACAACCTATAAAGTATTGGCAATAGAAATTGGCAGGTTCATGTCATAATATTAAATCAAAAGCTTCCTTATTCTTGCCTTTATCTCTGACATATCTATCCAAGCTTTTCTTGTTGTCCTTGATGTCCCTGGTCAGATTGAAATCTGTCTGGGCTTGAAGGAGGTGATCCTTGAATACTAACCAGCTTTCTTGGGCTCCGTGGTAACTGCCAATCTGATGCCTCAAGAATCCAAACTCTGCTCTCCTGAAGTCCAGGGTAGTGAGCTTGCTGCATACCCTCCTCGCTGCCCTGAGAATCTTGAATTCTACCATTTCATGATCACTGCAGCCAAGAATACCCTTGAGTTTGACATTCCCTACCAGCCCCTCCTTGTTTGTAAGGACGAGGTCTAACACGGCGCCTTTCCTCATGACTCTAAAATAATAAGGATTCAAATCAATATCCTAAAGGTCTCTAAAAATTGGGACTTTTGATTTTTCTTTGCATGTATGGCATTGTATTGTGCCTTGAAGGTAAAAGGATTATTTGGCTGTGGACTCTTGAAGACATCAAAATATTAAAAGCATCAAATTTTCTGTCTGCAATAAATTTTGTTAGAATTGGTAAAAAGTCAAAAGCATCATTAACTTTAAAAATACCCAAGGGTGCCACCTGTATTCCACTGAAATACTTTCTTACTAATCTATTAACTTGCTCTGAAATCAACTGACATCAAGTTATCCTTGTTTGTTCATTAATAGGCTAATGTGTAATCATTCCTTTATATATTTGAAATGTTACTATGTAGATAAAGAAGCTTATTAATTCTCAAGAGTGTCATTAAACTCTATATGAGATTATAATGTCAACACCACAAACACACACAAATCTCATTTCTGTAATTTTTCACTTAGCTAACAGAGTAAAAGATGCATTAGAATATAAGGTCAAAAGAGTAAATCATCATTGAAGTACATGGTAGATGGCGATTTTTATATTTATTTTTTTTTTATATGAGTGGAATCGATGAGGATTATTTAGATAAGCAAATCCTGAAAGTTTCAACTAAAAAACTACCATATCTTATAAATGTTGCAATTAAGGAACGAATGAATAAATGAATGAATAAATAAATAAGTAATGAGAACAAGAAAGTTGCATAAAAAAGCAGGATTCCTATACGTAAAATGACTATCACTCTAAAAAACTAAGAAAAAATTCTCTTGTCATAGAACTCATGGAACTTTAATGCAAATTTAGTCAGGCTTCTCTGCACTCAAAACGACTACAGAATATCCAACAGAGTTTCCCAATGTAGATAGGATATCTGCAATGCAGATCAGAGGAAGGAAATTCTGCCTACATTTACTATATATATGCCAATGCATGTTTATGTATTACATGCCTACTTGCACACAGACCATCTTCAACATAAAGAAAGTATATTTTTTATTTTATCCACACTTGTAAAAATAAAAATGGTGATTACTTTGGCACATGCCCACCGCTATAAAATCTCTGCTAATAATTTCTGTTCCTAGGGATTAAAGGAAGGGGAGCAAAAACACCACATTACCTTGCATACAGTCTGCTATTCGAGGGGAGACAGTTTTTCACAGCTTCCCCATTTCACTCGCTATTTTAGTGATAGCTAAATCTCTCTCTCTCTCTCTCTCTGTCTATCTAGCCATTTATCTGTCTGCTTTAGCTCTGATATATGCAGTGGTAGTATATTCAAAATTATTGCTCACTTGCCTTACCATCAGGCTTCAGAGTTAAGGTGCCAGTTGTTAAAGTTCCTTCAATACTGCTGAGCAAAATGAATGTCACCAAGTAGGAGATAAGGTCTCAGGTTGAATCAAGGTCTAAGTGTGGTTTAGATTAAATTTTAATAGTTTTCAGTAAAACAATGGTCTGAAAAAAATGCACATTTCACAAGCTTATCTCTTTCCTTTTAGACTTTCTATTATCCTACATCAAATTAAGAAAGGAATGGTTCTTCCTAAAACATAAGAACTGTTCAAACAAGAGAAAAAGCAGCTTTTAGCTTGGATTGCACCCAAAGTAGAAGCTGCAACATAGGGTCAGCAATCTTTCAAGGTTGCTGTGTCAGGCTGTGTTTTTTCATTCTCAAATCGGAGACTGAATGCAGTGGCAGCCTGAAGATGCTGCTTCTCGGAGGAAAAGGAGAGGAGTCCAAGTATCTTAATTGCTGTACTTTGTCTGTGGGTGAGGCAGCATCTCTCTGTATTTTGCTGAGTTTGGACCTCAGTGGAAATCAGAGAAAGCAACTATTTCTCATAGGTGCCACTTTCCAGATATTATGCTTCAGTAATGGACCTCCTGCTTGTCATTTAAAAATCTGCTTCAGACAAATCCCTCCATGCTGTCTTTGGCACTGACACTGCCTACCAGCAGCCCCTGCTATATCGGCTCCTTGAAATCTTTCTCACCCTTACATTCAAAGACATTCAAAGAATGAACTTGGTATAAGCACCTCTCTCGTCACTGCCATTTTCTGATGCGCTGATGCTATTATTATGACAGGGCTAGTAAAGGGAGGTTGTTGCATGAAAAGCAGAGATCATGACTGTTGTTTTTTGCTTTTTTTTTTAATGGTCTATATTTCCTAATCATTCATTTCTCCAATAGTCCCATTCCCTGTTATGTCCTTAAAGTCCTCTCCTTTTCCTCTTGCACAAGGTTCCCTCCCATTGCTCCTTACGTTTAATGGAAAATTGCTGGATTTAGTTCAGAGATTCGAGTATATTGAGTAGCCGTTCTTAGGAATGACAAAGGACAGAGAAACGTCAAAGTTTAAAAGAGTTTCAAGTTTAGGAAATCACTGAAGAATAAGAGATTAGGTCTGCTCTTCATTCTGGAAGAAATACAGGTTGGAGTTACAACTGCTTTTCCATCACTAATATCTCCCCGCCCAGTTACTAATTTTTAATGGACTAATAGTAATACAACACCCTTGAGAACTCTACTCTCAGTCAAATTTAACTGAAATGACCAGTGGGTTTGCATTAAACCAGTTTGATATCACAGATAGTTCACAAACCTTTGCCCCAGATGCCATGCACGGGTTGTCTGGTGAAAACCTTATTGAAACTGGTGAATCAGTGCAACAGTGATATTTAGAATCTATAAACCCATAATGATACATAAACTCACATCCCTATTTGAGACGCATGCCTTAGCTCCTTTTTTTCTGATAGCACTAAAACTTTTCAGAAAGGGATAAAATGATCAAAATATTTTATCAAACATTTATGAGAAGTCTTTTTGTTTTTTTGGTTTTTACTTGTCTAGAGATGTCATTTGTTCATTTATACTGTGCATAGGGAATCACTGAAAAATAAGAGACCACAAAGTGAAACTCTGAGGTGGGCATACCTGTACCAGAGGTGGTAGTGCTGTGTGTCATGTTTGGATTTTGGAGGGATGAAATTAGCAAAGTATGAAGTGATTTAGATATAGTATCCCTCTTTGAAAAAAGTGTTCTGTGGTATGAGCTGATACAGAGATGAAGCACTAGAGCTAATTGACTAATTCATGCAGCTTTTCCCTCCCCTAGGGTTTACCGTGGGGAATGTAATCATGAGGGGTCTTTGAGGGGTTCCTGAGTAAAACAGAGCTGGTGAATATCCATGAGCTGGATTGTTTGTTTAAACAGGAGAGAATTAAATCAGTTTTGCTGTGTTCTGTAGGATCAGATTTCTTGTAACCTGCAAGGGTTCAGTTGATCAGAAGATCAGTAGTACTAGTAAACATGTTTACAAGTTGAATGCAAAACATATTTTAAATGCAGTTATATTCCGAATGTTCTTATACTCAATATGTATTATTCAGTGTTCACTGCTTATTATGTACTAGATTCAAATCTATAAAAAGTAATATAGGTTGTATCTTCCCAACAGATTCTTAAAGGAATGGAGGAAACTTCTAGCTTCACGGTGAGGTGTTCTGTTAAAAATAATAACAGAACGTGAGTTTATATTTTATCACTGTTTTAAGGCAACAGCTAGCTTTAGAGCTCTGGCAAAAGTAGTAAGCAGGTGTGAACTGTCATATAAGAGGGCATTAGGTCCAAAAGCCAGTTTGATGTGACCCAGTCAAAGCAGTCAGATCCTGTTCTCTGTCTGTGACCAGGATGCTGGATGAAGGCTAGATTTTACCAACGCTGCCTTCAGATAAAAAAATGATGAAGTCAGAGAACTGTACGAGGGGAAGTAGAGGACAGGGTGGAAAATCTTTTTGCAGTTTTCTATAGAACTGGTTGGTGCAGCTGAAAATTCTGTTTGGACATTGGTATGGGCTATATCTATACTAGATATTCAGCAATCCCAGATATTCCTCCCAAGTAAAGTAAATCAATTTTCTTTTACTCTGTTTTTAAGATAACGTTGTAGTCCATGACATGATTGTGGTCCATTCTATTAGCACCCTTGCAAGAAATCCCTGAGTGTGGTTGGGGTGTTAGCACAGGCTAGAAATCATTAGCAACAGACAAAATGTTAGCACCCACCCAGTTCCAAGGAAAAGACAATTTAATAGTATAGATGTGGGCCATTCCGTACCAGATGTTTTTGTATTGTTTTATATATGGAGCAGCACGTGGAAATTCCCAAAAAACTACAGAAAAAAACCCCCGGAATGTAGCAACTTGGGTTATTAGAGCTGTGAATACATTCAATCAAATGTTCCTGTACTTGATTTCATCATGTTGTCATCTCTCTTCATTCAACATAGTTCAAATCAGACTCTTTTGGGTGATACTGTAAGACTGCTTCATCCAACAATTTTAAAAGATGGGAGAATTTTTAAACAGTATATTTAACAGGTTTTTAGATGTTTAGAAGTGTATCAATAACAATTTTGGACACAAGTTTTTGGTACAACACCCATATTAATATGCACCAATGATATATTCCATCATCTTTCTAGATTCTGATAGATCTTACTACAGCTGTAGTTACTGAAATAAAATAAATAGAAGAGCATGAAGGGGGTTGAATGATAACTATGCCTAAGACGGTGTTTCTTTATCTTTAAAGAGAAAACAGAACTGCTTTGGCTTTGAAATCGAAACCACTATAGTTCTTAACTGTGATTTGAAGATATAAAAAGAAGAAAAGAAAGGTGCATTTGTATTTGAGTAAGCAACATGCCAGTTTAACAAATTTTAAATGGAGGATCTGGGGTTCAAGGAACCTAAAAATGCTAATTGTTAGATTTACTCTGTAGGTTTTTTCCCTAAGGAAAAATAACTTACATATTCGTAAAGAATGTGTGTTTCTTTTCCAGATTCATCCTGCTACATTTTGAACCCAGTACTTAATCTCAGTAGCAGGAAGCAAAAGGGTAAAAGTCATCAAAAACCTATCTCTCTGCAACCCGAATGAAAATTGACAGCAGGGTAAAAGAAAGGTATCTTTGTAATGCTTCTGTGTAGCAACACCTAAATTGTGAGTTCACCTGTAATCTTCATTCCTTTGACTGCCAGTTTCTAGGCAACAAGGGTATTATTTACCAGCCCAATAATGTCAAGGACCGGTATTTACTTGACTAGCCATACAAAGAAGGATAAGGAGTATGAAAACAGCTGGAGTATGGTATTGAAATTGCTGGACATGTAGAAGGGACCAGTGTTTACTGTAGCATGTTTAGAAGCCACAGGAAGGTACATTTCTCAGAGGGTGGGGAATAAAGACCAGTCTAATGCCAATGACATTGTGCATTGAGATAACATTAGTACTTATAAATAAGTCTATAAGAAACAAAATTTAATTAGATCTGCTCTTTTGGGAGCAATTTATGTTTGATATTGTTATCAACACAGATCATTTATAAAACTGAGGTATAGGTGTGCAAAAGCAGTTGGTTTCTTAACTGTCATTATAGGCATGTGGACATGAAATCCCAGTCCTTTTGCCAGCATAATGTACTATTACTCTTATGATAAATTATATAAATATGAAATATTAATGGACATGGACATAGATTGGTGAAGTTAATGAGAGATTTCCCATTGAACAATAGGCTGAGCATTGGATGCCATGTCTTGCCTAGGCAAGTATTGTTTGAAGTACTAAAATTAAATTCAAATCTTAAATTAAATGCTAAACCAGAATTAATATTCCATAAACTGATTAGTCATGCTCATATAAAGAAGTTATTGCAGGTGGCTCAAAACAGCCATACAAAGTTTCATAGATTTATTTTTCAACTGGTACCAGGAGATTTTGATTCATCCTTTATTTTGTGTGAATTAATTATTTTACCTTTGTCTAGCTAGAAGTCTTATTTTGATTAAAAAGAGAATGAAAGATCCCTTTCTACAAGACTATCTTATGATATTTAAGCTCTGAATGTTTTCAGTAAAGGTTGTGGTTTCTAGATGCTTTTACCAGTTGCACAAAGATAGAAAACAAATGAATTAGTTTATAACAGAAGTAACTGCTGCATGATTAATATAATTTTTCCTCCAGAGTTATGCTATGCTAAGAACACTGACTGCAAGCCATTTAATTAGCTTTAAGCTGAAATGAAACATAACTTTGTGCCTATTAAATATTCATGTATGTCACTTATTTTTATTTGTTTATTTAATTACTTTAGAAAAGCATCTATTAATGCGGCAAATGGGAACCTCATATTCAATTTGAAAATTTATTTTAGTATTGAGGAGGCATCTTGTACATGGGGAAGTTTGTAATCTAGTGGAACAGATTAAGTTGATTTTCCACTGTCAGATGGGGGGAGAGTAGCATGCAAGAGGAAAGGAAGAATGGGAAGGAAAATGTCACAAGCCAGTTTGCCTTATATCCATCTCCTGAAAACGAGCACTGTGATGGAGAGAGATGATATCCTGCATCAAGAAAATAATTTTTCATCTTCTTTCCCAGCCTCATGTTTTATTGCAACAGAGTTTACAATGATTTCGCTCCTGTTTTTTTCTTATCCAAAAAATAAAGGCACATACAAACACAGTTTTACAATGTGCTCGAAATGATATCATTTCAGGCCACCCAGTCAGTCAGGTTACGGAGATGCTTCTGTGTTTTTAAATATATGTGTGATGAATGGTCTGTATTTTCTGACGTTCAACTGTCAATTAATGCAGTTAATTACTAGTCAAGCTTCTTGAACTTTTTGAACACTCTAATCTTAGAACAAACTTGATTGATTAGAACATATTCAATCTGACCCTCTCTCCTCCCCAAAATTAACTTGAATTAGATTAAATCTTACTTTCCACGGCCCAGCATTTTGCATAGCATTAGAGTGGTTGCCAGAAGGTGAGAAAAGTAGTTGCCATCCAGTTTGGCAGCATACTACCTCAGTTTTTCAGTGGCAAAACCAATTGTAATTGCTAAATAACGGGCAGGAGTGTTGTTCACCATTTCTAGAAAAGTAATGTTCAGAACCTGAGGACAGAAATGCCAGCCAGCCTCTGAAATACAGACTATCACTTAGTTTACAAAGGACACTGGAAGCTAAGGAAACTGATTTGTCCAAGGCAATTGGGAAGTTGCCACGAATGTATGTAACCTACCAAATAACCAGCAAAAACTTCCCAGAGAATGTCACATCTATAGACTCCAGCCTCTAGCCACTCTCCTAACAATATAAAATTCCCTCCAGCAAAATCAATAAATGGTAACATACACACTAATGTTTCAGAAGCTCAAAAAGTAGCTGGAACTTGAAAATTGTGTTCGAATTTGGTCTTGAACCAGAAGGTAATATTTAGAATACTCCTAGTGGCTGAGGACCATTATTTTACTTTTGGTTATATTAGCCTGTTACTGCATCGTTATTTAAGATTTCTATTAGAGTTTTAACTCCATTTTGTGTCAGCATTTATTAGTAGCATTGAAAGACCAAAGGAGAAAATAAACTTCTCTCATTTAACAATAATGAATTAGTAACCTTGGGGCAGCTATCTTTCCAAAACCACTTCTGTGCAAACCAAAGTAAATCCAAATTGTACAAAGATTTAATTACCTACTTCAAGTAACGTATGTATAGGCACTCGTGACATGAGTATAAACTTTAATGACTGTTATCATTACTACAGATACCCAAGAGTTCTGTGTTTGTAAGAGTTTTGGTCTCACACTGATAACACATTGGGGATTCCTTCTATGCACCCCTGTAACAAACACAAGAGAGAACTTTGTAGTTTTGATCAAAAATACAAACAGAAGAACAGGCCAATTCTTAATGCCATATTGAAATTTCCCTGTGGTGTACACCAAAAAATTCCTATGTACAGTATATATGATAGGATCTGTAAGCAGCAATTAATACAAAAAGAGAGTTGCTCCACAGTTTCCAAAGCTTCACACTGCCAGCATGCTTTTCTCTGGCAATTAACAGCATGAAATGATACATCAAAAAGTGTCAAGGGGAAACAGACTTTGATGAAGTGTAAGCTGGTTTTTATAAAATAGTTTGATACCATTTTAAAAAGCCTTTTTCTTTTCCTGTTTTCATTATGATTATTTTTTAACACCTTGCCAGTGTGCAAGTGTGTCCTGCCACCTTCAAAATGCTAAATGAATCTATTATAGTGGTATATAACACAATTCAAAACTAAATAAATGTCCATCAGGAAAAAAAAAATAATAAAAAAAAAGAGGTTATTACATTTCCCAAGTACCAGAAGTTTGCCTTGAGATGGAAACTTACCACTTTAATAAATGTTGCCTAAAGCCTGAAAAAATCTTAGCTCTTCTCTTTAAATCTCAGGAACAGGGAGCTTAGTCATCAACATTTCAAAATCGGTGGTTAGCCCAGCAAAATTTCTCACTGTGGCTATTGATGACAAACATCTTCCAGATTCTAAAATTTTCACTTGAGTCTTCTTGATTTTCTTCAATACTTTCTCAAATAAAAAATAAAAATAAATAAATAATAATAAAAAAAGCTATATCTACATATGGAAATAGCAACTGATGCAAAAATTTGACATATAAGTAAAATTAATTTTCTACTTAGTCTTTAGAGTACCATAATCGCTACTTACTCTAAGAGTCACCTGTATAATGTTGGGATAATCCAGTTTAAGACAGCTAATCATGCAATTCCTATGGGCAGAGGATATCATAGTCTCTTCAAAACACATACCTGTTTGATCTACTCACTGCTCTGCACCTTTGGAACTATAGGATCTCCTTGACTTTACTGCCTAGAAAAGGATGACCCTTTCTGTACATTCAGAGAGGCTAAGTTAGAAAGGTAATAAAGGAAAGGAAGGAAAATAAAGTCAAGAAAAGGAAGGGAAAAGAAGGGAAATAAAGGCAAGTAAACAGGCAAGGGACCCAAATGACATATGCAGTTCCACCACTGTTGTATGGTGGCAGCATTCAGTCTTGATAATTACATTTTCTGTGATACGCTGAGTGAGAATCACAAGACTTCAGGAAGAGCATAGGAGGCCATGGGGCACCACCTACCAGAATAGTTTGTTCAGTTTGCAGCCTCATCTGGAGAACCTTGAGGCAAGAGACACCAGGGATAACCAGCATCTAATTACATTCCTTTAGAAGGAAGTATCCAATATTCAGGCCACACATAAGGCATTTAAAAAGTTTTAAATACAATGTTTGATTCAAAATTGTTGCGGAATTTCTAATCAAATTCTGAAAATGAATTATCTATGACCCTATCATGATATTTATGGCAATATCCCCCTCTTCAGAAGAAAGGGCCTGAAGCTTGCAGCTTACATGTCACAGCATGCTGATTTTGGATGTATCTCTGACTGATGAAAACATTTTAGGGTATTTTATAGAAATGGAAACCACTGTAATTTGTTGATGGTTGTGCATTCCCAACGTTTGTGTTCTTCACTGTTTATAGAGAACTTTCTACTCCTTCCCAAGAACAAATGGACTAAAACATATTGTAAAGTTTGCCAGTTTATTGCCAGCATAAATATTTTCCTTTTTCGGTTTTAATCACAGAAGCAAAAAATATGCTTGGGCTAGCTGATTCATCATCTGGGTTGTTTTTTTTAACAGAAGTAATTCCATTTATTGGAATCAAGATCTTAAGACCACAATAAATTAATATGTCTACTTTTTCTGTTGGGTTTTAAAGACACATGGGCATAATCATGTACATCAGTGGTAACAGTGTAACATTCAATCATTTTTTTATGGGAGTAAACTTAAAGATTTATGAAAGAACAGAAGAGTGATTTTTTTTTTCTGCTTTCCTTTTTGAATAAATCATAGTTTCACAAATGTCTTGTGTAAACTTAATTTTTTGAGAAATGTTAGAAAGCTGCATGGTTTATTTATTTTATGTTTAATGATATCTTCAGATTAAAAAAGAATATGAATAGCAAACAAGTCATAAATGTGAGTCTGAAAATAAGAAATAATATTAGTCAAAGAAAATTCTCAGAACATTTGTTTTCCAGATGTTTCAGAGTGGAAGATGAGAAAAATAAAAACTGAAACTATTCATATTGTTAAGGACAAACAGAGGGAACAGGCTAGGTGCCTATTGACAAAAAACTTAGTAAGAAGTGCCACCACTTCTTCCTGAACAGAAAGAAAACCAGTTTCTTCTTTTAATTTGTCAGTGAAGCAGCAATGGAAGAAAAAAATCACCCCAAAACCTCAAGAGAATACATCTGTTTGACTTCAGATACTCAAAGTGGGACTAAGCAGCCTCTATGGACCAGCCTTGTTGGCCCACATGAAACTTGATGACTGTTAAGAGACTGCAAATATATTCCTGCATATATCGCAGCTACAGTAGACAACTGGGCATACACAATGTTCCACTTTGAATGACTTACTAGTTTTCTATCCAAGAATTACTTGTATTGCAGCACAGGGCTATGCATCAACTCAACCAAGAGCCAAGAAGAGATCACCATCTTAAGCTACAAGTGAATATGGGAAGTGAGGGTCTGTTTTACTTCTTCACCTAACCACCCAGATTTACATAAAAGAGAAACTGGGTAACAAGGCTAGTCTAAATTTCTGTCTATACACTACTCACGGTTGAGGGTGTATCTCAAGACTGCTTCTAACACTAGAAAAGTTAAGAAATTCTGTAGTTCAGAACAGCATTCTTGGAATTTTCAGACTGTTGCTCAGTTTACAGAAGGATTGCAAGTCATGATAAGCATAATTTTCCCTTTTCTCTATGCAGCACGATAAGAAACTTAAGTCATAGTAATCTTATATAAGTAGTTTTGAAATCTCACAACATGAAAATATTTTCTCATTTTTCAACCACTGAGTTTGTGGGATCCGTTTTCTAATTTTTAAATCCTGAGGAAAGTTGCTTCGTACATAAATCCTGATGTATTTCAGATGAAAATTTTCCCATATGCATGAGGTGAGGGTAAGAGATCTTTCATTAGTACCTCGTGGGGAGCACAATTAACAAGGGCTCTTCCCATGCACATTGCCACTAAGTATAGGACTTTTAACAGGTTTTTTTCCTTAGCTAATGCCTCCCAATCTGTTTTCTCCTAGGAGTTGCTGGGAACTCCCTCTGCACTTCAAGAAGACTAGTTGTAATGGTGAAATGGGGTGTACACACATGATCCAGGAAGGAAATTCGTATTCCTCTGAGTCTCCAATTTGCTTCTGTACCCTTCTTCATCCCAGGAGATAGCAGAAGTTATCTCTTTGACTCATCTCACCATTAATCCTTGCTACCTGCTACTCTGGAGCATGGTAGCTTAACAAAGAGATTCCCTATCATACCCACCTGTGATAATTCTTTTAATTGCAGCCTGTACCTTTCAAAGTCTCTTCCTAAGAAGTAGGATGCTGTGATTACTCTATGGGAAGCTGAAAAGAATCCTTGAAAAGTATAAACATTGCTTAGCAACAACTAAAACAATATGGATTATTGACATTCCTATCACAGCAATCACTAGAAAGAAAATTAACTCTTTCCCAGCTGAAACCAAGACATTGAGCCAGAATGTGTATGGATGAATATTACCTGGTAGAGAAATGACAGCTTTGTCACAGCTTGAACTGTATCAGCATGTAAATTACTCTGATATTTTCCAGAAACAAAGAAACTTTCTGAAATATGTAGCCTGTGTAATAGGAAGTGCTTCCTCACTCTCCTTTAGCTTTATGTTCCGATACCGCTTTAACAACCAAATGGATTTTTATCAAATTTTTTAAGCACTTCACCTCTGGATTGAGTACAAGGCTGAGAAATTTCCTTCTAGGAGTTAATGGCTTGGAAAGTTATAACCAGCAGAAATTAAGTATTTAAAATGTAAAGAACATCCTAACCATGGCTATTAAGCTCGTACCTTTGTCACCTCAAGCTGTGAGTTCAGATCTCGAAAGATGTGTGGTGTGAGGCTGACTCAGTGCTCAGATGAGAGCCCTTTGGGGAACAGTCAGGTAGAAACTCAGCAGATGATAGCAGCATTCCCACTGAGCTTTTAATGAAGTTGTACCCACGTCAGGTGTTTGAGGCTATAGAATTATTGCAGTATCTGACTAGTAATATGGTTACTCTGGCAATATAGGTGTGAACCCCAGTGTCCTGGTCCAAGGTCAAATCACATAGTTTCTTTCTATCACCCCTCAGCCTCATTTGGTTATGCAGTTTATCAACAATAATTTTGTGCCATCAGAAGCTAGACTTTCTGTGGTCCTCACCATCATTTTGTATCTATGCAGAGGGAGACTACTAGTCACAGACGTAGTGCTCAGACCCTATCTGTGCCACTGGACAAGTCACACGAAATAGAGTTTTTAGCCTGGTACGCATGAAGCTAGCCTTTTAAACTAGGCACTTTGTTCTCTCTGATGGTCTGATCTCTTTGACTGAAACAGAAAAGCAGCTCTATCTCCGTTTACAACTAGTTTGTGCAATAAGGAGTTAAATTTAAGTACCAATACATAAATGATATTGTTGAACTTCTGCCATACTTCCTGAAAACCTTCACTCTATTAGGATGACACAAAAATATTTTCCAGTCTTACATGAATGCTTTGATTTAACATCTGCACACATCTTTGAAGCTGTGACAATTACTAAATACATTGCACATGTAGAATACCTGGTCAAGTTTGGAAAAGATTTTGATATTTATTTGCATGGAATTTATTTTGCAAAAATTCTAATAAATAAAAATAGTGAAAGATGTTCATAGAGCCTGATTTCCCTGATACACAATTTCATTTAAAGTTAGTAGGAACTGCTAGTGATTCCTTTCTGAAAATTCAAACTTTGAACAGTTAATCCTGTTGTTCTACTATACCAAACCAGACATTAGTAAATTCAGTGTAAGTTCAGGTGGGAACCTTTCTGATCTTCCCACATGCCTTGTCATTTGTTTCAACACTGGGCTTTTTCTGTACTTGTTTTGAGTCCCCCCTGGGTGACACTAGTTCAGAATAACCTCTCACAGAAAGAAATTTAATGACCCTTGTCGTGTAGTTTGTTCTGCAGACACAGGTGTTCCCTTAATGTGAACTGCTGCTCGTCCCCTTACTAAAACTATTGTCTAGGATGATGCTTAAACAAATGCCCGAAGACATTCTTTTACTCTGGTTTCTTAAGGTAATTAAGTTTATTATACATTTGCATGGTTTGTTCATCCATTGACGTATCACCCTATCCCTGCTGCCTGATTAATTTATTGGCCAGATTCAACCAAATTTGGCAAAAGGAACAGCCATTTCAATTAGAAATAGAATTCTTAAATTACAACTGTTATCACAATCAGTGAGCAGAGCTGCAGCTCCTGCAGAGAGAGATGAAGTCATTGTTTTCCTCTTCTGCTAGAGAGAATGATGAATGCAATTTATACACCCTACAGGGATACACATAACCCACCTTCACCTTCTAGGGGTCCCGTAGTTGGAAAGAGATTGAGTTCACCACATCAGTAGCAATATATTTTTGATGGAAAGCTACAGGCACCTAATTTGAACCTATTCTTTCTCCATCATTTTCATGGTTATTCCAAATTCAATTCTGGGTCATCAGGCTAACCAAAAGAGCTTTTTTTGCCATTTAGGATTCCTTAAAAGTGTTACTTTTTGTACGATTTGTTAATGAAAGGCTTGAGGAATTAAGATTTATTGGTTTACATCTTTATATAGATGATATATGAAATACTAATAATGTCATACAGATCATATCCATATAGTATATAAAACATGGGAGGGAGCAGACAAAGTTCAGGTGATAGTGTGTGGCGGGATCAGCAGATTCCCAAAGGTCAGATTTAGGTGTAGTCACCCCGTTTAAAAGGAAAATATAAGAGCCATAAGCATATAGATACAAAATTTGACAGAATCATAGAATCATTTAGGTTGGAAAGGACCTTTAAGATCACTGAGTCCAACTATTAACCTAACACTGCTAAGTGTTCCACTAAACCATGCCCCAAAGTACCACACTGACTCTTTAAATACCTCCAGGGATGGTGGCTCAACCACTTCCTTGGGCAGCCTGTTCCAGTGTTTGAACACCCTTTCAGTGAATAATTTTTTCCTAATCTCCAATGTAAATATCCCCCAGCGCAACTTGATGTGTCACCTGGTGTCATGGTCATAGAACCCTCCTTGGAATATTTTTATAAACAGAGAAACAGCCTGTAGGAACTAGAAGATATTTCTCTAAGTATTTAACGTATAACAAAACATGCATTTAGACACCTTTTTTTTAAAAAAAAACATGTCCTTTAGTCTCTGAACAAAGTAATAATGAAAAAATAAAACAAGTAGCTGTATTTTACATATTTTCCAGCTGGAAATATACTAATTGATTTAACATTTCGTTATATTACTGTAATGATACAGGCATCAGTCAATAATAATGAATTATTCTCTTGCAAATATACTGAAAAATCAGTTCTCTTCCATGGCATATGAACTCATTCGCATACCATTACAGTAAATACAAAAAATAAGCACTGTTAGGGATATTTAGATTACTTTAGTTCTGGAATATCTTGATTTAGCAACAAATTGTATTATTCTAATGATATTAACAGTGTTCACTGAAACAGGTATGTCTGTAAACATCTTAATTTTATTACCAGAGAACATATTTCTTTAATGTATACATACATAATATCATTTTCCTTTATGCTAAAGTTCAGTTTCAGAATGGAATTTTGTTAATACTGAACATATGGATGAAAAAAAAATATTTGTTATCTTTAAACAATGTTAAAGAAATACATTATTAATTGGTTAGAAGGAAAAATACTGCAGTGCAGTAACTTTCAGCAATATTCATGCTTGTCAGCTCCCTACTTTGTTGCTTTGAAATATTTATAGATGCAAGCAATAGGGACCAAATCATCAGGGGGGAAATACAACATAGCTTTATTGAAAATAAATCTGTATTGTTTCTGAGGCTAAGCCAATTTGTGCACCTATGCAAGAAAAGTATTTAATTTTTACTGAGAATCTCCCATTCTACATGGTAAACCTAACTACCTTTCAGAAGTAGGGACAAAGGACGATTTTTCCCTTTGGATTATTTAACAATTACTGAAATTCTCCTGTGGTCCCTTTTAAACTGTTGCTCTATAACTCAAAGAGTTCAGAATAAATGCCTGTAAGAAAAAGACTGGATCTGAACTAGTATCCTTGATTCAAAGCCCGAGTTTGGAGATATAGGTGTAATAGGACTTTAGCCTCCAAAATCCACAAACTTGGGACTCAGAACTGTTGGAATCACCTCTAAAAACTACAGTTATTCCTGCCTCCTGACACAGTGGGCCTTATTCTGCTGTGCTCTGGCTCTGCCTGTGTTTTGCTCACCATCCTCACTATGTTTTCACTCCTAAACTGAACCTCTGCTCTCCCAACAAAACTACACAGCGCTAAATACCATCTGGTACCAAGGTAGCCATTGTCCTGTGTACATGGAAACTGCACAGGGAAACATACAGCAAAACATCAGTGCCCCACAGAGGTTACACCTCCAGTGGATACAGAGTCTGCTCCTCTTATATAAAGGACAGAGAACACGTAGAATAAATTTTGATAGAACCCCTTACACATGGCTCTTAAGCAAGGATAAGATGTGATGAATCTAAACAACCAAAACTAGGACTAGCACCCACAACTGGGCTACACAGTCACACTTCTTTTACCAGCAAATCTCCTATGGCAATAACGGTATGTATTCAGCCAGTGTTCATGGCAGGCTGAAACCCACATCTAAATAGCTAAAGCTGTAATCAATCCATACACAAAATACAAACCAAACAACAGAAACAAACTCACCAGAGAGGTGGCTTTGAATCAATGTTTTGAATTATCTTTAGAAAGGCAACCATTACAAATTATATGGCAAGCTCCAGCAAAGCACCGTGGTGCACAGTCTGTGTGTCAGAGCAATATGACTTATTTTTGTGTGTTCTGAAGAAAAAAACAGTAGTATCAGATTCAAACTGCAGAGCTGTTGGTACCAGGTTTTTAACTCACCAAGCAGTCTCAGCATTTCAATTCCATCTTTTAAAACCTAAAGTGGTATTTGATCAAATGCCAAATTGATTTTAAAATTACTTTTATGACTTATGAAAGCATTGCTCAATTTGGGATCCTCTGTGTATATTTATCTTCAGTTCTGTCTCTGCACTCAAATTCTGTGCTGCTCTTTGAGAATTGTTGGCCAGTCGAAATTAAAGGAGCACACACTTGTCTTTGTCATGTGTACTGACAAAAGCACTGATTTCTGGCTTCAGACTAAAATGCCCACTGAAACACAAAATAAATATAAACCTATTTTTACTTTTTGAAGTCAGCTATTTTGTAACTCTAGCAGTATTTTCTTGGTCTTGTATTTAAGTACTCTGATGTTGCTAAAGGATGGATGCTGGAGGACAGCATTTTATTACATATATTCAAAAAATAAGGTTGTGTAATGAAAAAAAAAGACAGGGAGAGAGAAGGAAGGAGGGAAGGAGGGAAGAAAGGAAGGAAGGAGAAGAAAGAAAGAGAGAAAGAGAGAGAAAGAAAAAAAACTTTTATTCCTAGCTTCTTGATACCCAGATCTCCTCATAATGAATTTAATGACTTTGATGTAGTACATGGAAAACTATGACAATGTGGAGTCCTTGTGAAAATCTCACTCAAAGAAAATATAGTTCCAGGACCATCCCAACTAGTACTAGCAAACTTTCAGACAGCGATGTCCCAATTTATCTGTAAACCAAGAAATTTGATTTACGTAGGACTGATTTGGATGGTTAGAAAATGGTTTATTACTTCCATGCTGTGCAGGGTTCTTTTTTATACTGATAGAGAGGTTTGTGATAATTAGGATGTACTCTTGAAATCTCATAATTTTCTGAACCTCTTCCTGAAAAATGGCATGGCAGACAAAGAATTGAAAGCTGTCTGTAAACACTATAATCTTATTGTGCAAATTGCACTCTGTCCATCAATAAAATCAAATTAACAGTGTTGTTCCAAGAAGATTAAACAAAAACCTTAGTTTGTACACAAAACAGGTTTTTTCCTGCTGATGCTTGAATAAAATGAGTTAAATTCAATGTATACTCAGGAGAATCAATACAGCAATCAGAAAGTTTTTGAAAATAGCTATATATGTACCAAAAGGCAAAACAATTATTTTCAGTAAAATTTGATTTGCAGAATGCCGAAAACTTTGGAAAAATTTCTCAACATTAAAACCTTTTTGTCTTAGGTAAAGAAAAGGGATTTGCACACATGCTGGAGCAAGAATGAGTGGTGGAATCTGACACTATTAAAATGGACATGTTTGCACAAGTAATTTTAATGGCTGCAGTCTAATAAGCAGTTTGGCACAGATTCAGAACTGAAGAATAAAATAAATTAAATGTGTAGTGATTGCCTAAAATGAATATCAAAAAGAGCGTATGTGACTGAAATTACTTATAATACGGAAATTTTTGGAAGAAAAGCAATTTTGACACTGTTCCAATGTAAATGCTGCTTGTAAATGGAGAAGAAATTGTGGGGAGTGTGATGGTTGGAGACTGTCTTGGGCACAGTGACTGTGAAATGATAGAGTTCTCAATTCTTAGGGAAGCAAGGAGGAGAGCCAGAAGGACTTCTGCAGGGCAGACTTTGGTCTTTTCAAGAACAGATCACCCTGAGTGCACCCTGCAGTGCATGAAGGACACCCAGGTGATCAGTGCCAGTCAGAACAGGTTCAAGAAAGGCAAGTCCTGCTTGACAAATCTGATCTCCTTCTATGATAAAGTGGCCCACTTGGTGGATGAGGGAAAGGTTGCGGATGTTGTTCAAGAACTAGAAAACTATGGAAAATAATCATAAAACTATTAGAAGTTATCAAAACTAAGGCATGTAAGTATTTTTAACTCAAATCAACCTGCAGTATGACTGCAGAAAACTGGAATTAGGTGGATATTTCCTCAATATCAGAATATTCTGTATTTGTCAGGATACAATAAGAATATCATACTCTCAAAAAGAGTTCAGTACTATGTCAAAATAAGATATTTGACGGATGAGTTGATTACATTGAATCATTGTGACTAGCTCTGTTAAAATTAAATATGAGCTGTCACAGGTGGCCTTTAAATTTTTTTCTCAGCTTTTTCTGTGTCTCCAAGTTGCAATACTCAAAGTCAGTTTCCTAGGGGTAGTCATTACTGTAGGGCAAACAAATTGACTTGAAATTCAAACAATGTAGAAAAGTAAGCCTTATGAAAACTCAAGCCAAAATTTTGAAGCTAATACTTCCAGAGTCTGACAACCTTTGTGCTTTGCTGTCTCCTCTGCAAAAAGGAGATGATTCAGCCAGTCTGATAATCACCACCAATAACATTTGTGATTCACTCTACTATTTGAGTTATATTAGAATTGTGAAGGAAGAGATTAATTATATTTTAGTGATGATAAACAAACACTTGGGACTGCACAGAGAATAAGGAAGATGAAAGAGATGTTGAATGAAACAGTGAAACTTGATGATACCTAAGGATGGAGTGCAAATTAAAATGGTACAGGCAAACAGGGTCATAATCTTAAACTGTGCTGACAAGGAAGATTATGGAATATTGTGGTGGGTTAATCTACTGGTTGTCAGGTATTCACTAAGTTAAGCTCTCACTCCTACTTCTGAGCAGATCAAGGGGAGACAAAAAGATGAAAAAAGTTTGTGAATTGAGATAAAGTCAAGGAGATCGCTCACCATGTCATCGGTAAAATGGACGCGACTTGGGAAAAAGCATTCTAATTTATTGCAAATTAAAAACAGAGGAGGATCATAAGAAACAAAATCAAGACAAAAACATCTTTTTTCTCACTCCTCTTTCCTTCTCAGGCTTCAGCATGGGTCCCCCACAGGCAATGACTCCTGCCAGAAAACCTGCTTCTTGCAAGGGTTTCTCTCCATGGGCTGCAGTTTCTGCCTGGAGTCTGCTCCAGCATGGGCTCTCCACAGTCTGCAGCTTCCTTCAGGGCACATTCACCTTGTGTGGTGTGGGGTCTTCCATGGGCTGCAGTGTGGGTATCTAGTCCAACATTAACTTCCATGGGTGGCAGGGGAATTTCCGCTCTGGCACATGGAGCCCCTCCTGCCCTTCCTTCTTCACTGACCTTGCTGTCTCCAAGGCTGTTTATCTCACATCATTCTCACTTTCTCTCTCAACTGCTGCACAGGGGTTTTTTTATCCTTTCATAAATATGTTATTATAGAGGCTCCACCAGTTTCGTTGATGGGCTCAGCTTTGGTCAATGGCAGATCCATTTTGGAACTGTCTGGAATCGGCTCTGTCTGACACAGGAGCAGTTCTCTGTTCTTACAGAAGCAACTGCTGCAGCCCTCTTGCTGCCAAAACCTTGCTACATAAAACCAACAAAAATATCCACCATTCAGGCTTTTAAAGAATATTTTATGAAGATCGCGTATCATCCATCACTCTCAACTGTGATAGAGACAGATAGCAAAAGATCCTTGGCAATGTCATGTCTCAAAAAAGGAAACAAACAGACTTCTAGAAATAGAAACATAACCTTATGAGCAACCTACATAGAGTAGGAGGAGAGACATTTGTTGTATTGCATCTGCAAAGTCCCTCAAGTCTGAGAAGACATCAGAGAAGAGCAGTAAAGAGAAGTACTTATTCATCCTGCTGAAGGTTCTGCCTTCCTGTCTTCTTAGAGGCCAAAGTGGCTAAATACTTAGTCTTTTAGCCTAAATAGTTTTCCCCTATACGTGGATCTAGCGAGTTTCCCGACATTGTGGAAGGCTCTGTAGGTTACTCTAGAATATCTTTCCCTATTTACTGTTTCAGAATTAAGGGGACAATATATGTGCCTGTTCTCATCACTAGGGCTTGTTGCGTGCTGTGAACTGCTTAAATTATATTGACTGGAAGATGACAGCAAGTATGAAAGAGCCATGGTTTTTGTTCTATTACAATGGGTGGCTTAGACTGCAAGCCATTGGGGCAGTTACACAGGAGGCTGCTTACACAGCTTTCATTGTAACTAATTGCAATATTTTACCCCTAAAGATATCATACACAATAATTTTTTAAAGGTCTATGAAAAATAAGTCAGAAATAGAAACAATGTGTGATCGTGTAACGTGTTAAAACAACAGCAGGTTGTTACTAAGTTGGCTTAATTCCAGCAACAGTACACACTTCCAGATTATTCTTAATGCTATATGATGCTATTTAGCACATTTAAATATAGATGTGCATTGTATTCAACATTAAGAAAGCAATACAGATTAAGATAATGCAGAATCTAATGTATTAAAACAATTGTTCCATGTATTGTTAGTCTCACAAAGTCAGTTATAAGCCCAGGAAATTCTTAGGCTTTTTCTAGCGCCTGATGATCTGTCTTACTAGAAAATCAGGGCCCAGGTTCTGCATCACTGAGGCAAATAGAAAAATATATATCAATTTTTTCAGGATTTGCATGAATATTTCAAAACACTTGTTTAAGGTTCCAGAAGTTCAACTTTTTAAGATTGACACCAACATTGCTACTAAGAAAATTTATCTCAGAGGAAGAGGCTATTATTGGATTAGCCTTGAAGAACAGGAACCTTGGGATCTCTTACTGCGGAACATGGATCCATGTTAATTACACTTGGAATGAATATTTCAAATACTCAGATTCTGGTTTGCTCTGGTTTTGCTGATGTAAGCTTGATGACTGATAGTGGGTAGCTTAAGAAGTCTTTTCGGTTCACAATTCCCCAGCTAAATATCATTACCTAAATATGATGTATTCTTATTTTTCCATGAAAGAATTTGGAGCAGAGGAGGGAGTCGTATTTACAGAAACATTTAGGATTCCTTGAGTTTGAGTTCATTGCATTTCTAAATATGTATTAATATTTCATATCTGAAGGTAGGCTTGGTGGCAAAAATAGTTATAATAACAATTCACAATACTCTTTGCGATGTGCCTTCCATTTCAGATGGGTGTAGCAAGTAAAGGGAATGGGAGAAAGAAGAGCTATGTAACTGCATCATTTTACTTTTATCATGCAATGCAGTTATAGTGGGGGGAAATTGCCATTGCTGCCTTAATGCAATTCACCCTACTCTTCCCTTTCATTTCAGGTAAATCAGTCTGATTAAGTTGCATAAAACACAATATGTACTAGGCTTTTTACACAAGTAGAAAGGACAGTGACCATCTTGGAGAGTTTACTTCCTAATATGTTAATTTCCACTGAAGTTAAAAAAAACTTGATAAAAAAAAATAAGTGGGGAAAAGAGAAGAAGAGAAAGAAAACATAAGTAGCAAGCAGAAAACATTTTGAAAATCAGTTAGATATGTGAAGAGAGAAGGAAAACATAAAAGAAAGAAGTAATCAGTATGTAAAGAATAATTATGATGCTGTCCCTAATGAAAACAGATGGGACAAACCCGCTTGGATCTCTGATTTTTTTCTAATAAGAGAGAAGGCTGCAGAGCTACTGTGGAAGCAGCTTTCTCTATTGCAGCTTCTCCTCTTTCTAAGTGCTATTCTGAGGCTTCCCCTAGATAGTGTTTTCTTCAATACCAGATAGACAAGTTTCATCCCCCATAGCATCTGGGTGCTTTGCAGTCTTACCTGTATGCAAAAAGGCACACCTTTCTTTTCAAGTCAGAGAGAAATATTTGTGAAGTGCTTACTTGTCATGAAGTAATATTCAAGAAGGTATCTGAATTTCTAACCCTGCAAGTTTCTGAGAACAATTTGGACTGGCAGCTTTTGGGAATGAGGTAGAATTCTTCCTGTTGGAGGTAGAATGAGAAAATAACATTCATGTGAGGAACACTTCACTCCACTTTTATGATTTAGCCAAGAAAGGATAAATAAATTTATCTACATTATAAAGCTCAGGAAGACTGGAAAACAAACCATCTCCCTACAGTTCTTCATCTCATTCTTTATGAACTGCTTTTGTGCTAGGAAGAGATACCCTGCAATAAGCCACAAAGCAATAACAGTTTCATTTCCCTCTTCCTACTACTTCTCTCTTTGGCAACAGAATTTATTTCTAAACAACAAAATCCATTCTGTGATCTTAATAGCATATGCTTCTATGTCAGTGTGATATTATGATAAGGACTTACAGTTTCAGTAGGAGCTACAAGCATGCAGGACTTCTGAATATACTTTTAACCATCTGCAGTTGGAGCACATCGGTCATCCTTGCTTAATGCTGTATAATTCACACTGTTCATTAACAGGTCTCTTGAAATACCTGGAATATCCATCTGAAGTTCTCCAGGAATACCTGTATGACTGATGATAACTTCCTCCTCCAAATGGTTGAGGAACCAACAAGGAAAGGAGCCGTGCTGGATCTTGACCTTACCAACAAGGAGGGGCTTGTGGGGAATGTCAAGTTGAAGGGTAACCTCATTGTAGTGACCATGAAATGGTGGAATTCAGTATTCTCGTGGCAGCAAAGAGGGTATACAGCAGGCTTGCTACCCTGGACTTCAGGAGAGCAGACTTTAGACTACTGAGAGAACTGATTGGCTGAGTAGCATGGGAAAAAGTACCGGAGGGGAGAGGAGCCCATGAAAGCTGGCTAGTATTCAAGGATCACCTCCTCCAGGCTCAGGAGAGGTGCATCCCCAAAAAGAAGAAGTCAGG